>MU227534.1:926041-947058 GCA_018584345.1 Thuja plicata | reverse complement strand
CCTTTAGTACCCACTATTATTTATTGTGATAATCAGAGTTGTATCAAGCTCTCTGTAAATCCTATTTTTCACAATCGGTCAAAACACATAGAAATCCCATATCACTATGTGAGAGATATGGTAGACATGAAGATCATTAAACTGATCTACATCAGTACTAAAGAATAAAATGTAGATATCTTTACTAAACTTCTTGCTAGAGTAAAGATAGATTTCTTCAGAAGGAAAATTGGTTTGATCAAAATATGAATGTAATTGTTAATGTACATTTTTGTTCATGAATAAAATATTGAAATATTTCAAAGTTGTGAAGATGACAATCTTCTGTGTATGTGTAGGTGACTATGTCAAGGTGACAATCTTGACAATAGTAAGTAGGCTTCAAGATCGACTCTCGTAAGGGTTTGTCCCGGATAGGACCAGACATCTTGTTGCTTATGTTATTACTTGTTGGGTGATAAATTGTTAGGATCAACTCCCGAAAGGGTTTGTCCCAGATAGGACTGGACATCTTAACACTTATATTATTATTGTGTAATAACTCATCATGATCGACACCTTTTAAGTGTCTTGGATTGGGCTAGATATCATGATATGAAAAGTTCTACAAATTCTATTAAACTCTCTCTCAAGAGGGAGTGTTAAAGTATTGTTCATTTGTGTTTAATGAATGCCTTGCATATAATATATATATCTATATATATATATATATATATATATATATATATATATATATGCATTGGAACAAACACACACACACATATATATAGATTAAATGGCATATCGTATATATATTGAAATCAGGTTATATGACTATCGGTTTAAACATCGAATGTGTATCATGACTGTTATGTATTAATAGTCACAATACGATCGTGACATAGTCACGATACCATCATGACTGTTAATACATAAAAGTCACGATAGTTACTATATATTGCAGCCTTAACAAATGTGATTTGTATTATTATATGCAAATCGATAATTATGCAAACCGATAAGTAAATAGATAATTATTATAAACAGTCACGTCACTTCATTGTGAACAAACATGTCATTTCTAATGTGAACAGTCATGTCACTTCTTGTTCACATTTGCTACTTCAATATATATAGATATTCAAATATTTAGAATCAATCAATAACCAAGGCAATTGCATTCTACTACATACATTCAGTTTATATCTTATCTTCTGATCCATAATTTCTTAATGGAAACCATATTTCCCATTTTAGGCCTATACTAAGGATTAAAAACTTAGAAAGCAACCTAAACTAAACTAGATTGGATTGAGTACTAACTACTAATCCATCTAGTCACACTCACTCCAAGACCTTCTAAGGTCAAAAGTAAAGTCACTGACTTGGCTAGAGTTAGTGTTAAGCCAAAATTGGACTAAGCATTAGGATTTTGCCTAGGTTCTCCTATACCATTCTCCCCAAATGGAAAGGATTCAATCCACCCTTGGATTCAGTAAGTGGGGATCAATGAACAAATTTTTGAACTTTGTCTCCTTCACCCAAGTTGCATCTGCATCTGTTTGTCCATGCCACTTCACCAAGCGTTCTTTGTATTCCTTCTTTCTTGTCTTCTTGTAGACTTTGGAATCCAATATATGTTCTACCTTCTCGATTGGTGTAGATGGAAAATTGAGTTCCTCCACCTCCTGTATGACTTCAATCAAAATTTGATCTAGATCTGGTATTGGTCCTTTTTACAAGACCAAGTCTTCTAATTTAAATATGGAAGACAAACCACTGTCCTTAGGTAACTCCACCTTGTAGGCATTGGTGCCATATTTGGCCAGTATGGTACATGGGCCAATTCTTCTCATCTTAAGCTTATGTGGCACTCCTTTCTATATTCTTTCCTTGTTGAGATGGACCATCACCAAATCCCCAACTTGGAATTGAACATCCCTCTTTCTCTCATCCACTTTTGTTTTTGTTTTCTCGATATTTTCAATGAGTGTCTTCCTCACTATTTCATGTACTTCTTGCATAGAATGTGAAAATTCATCTACATAACCACTTCCCTTGGCTCCATCCTTCAGATCTATGAGCTCAAATATTCCTCTTGGGTGAAGGCCATAAACTATTTCAAAAGGACTCTTATCAGTAGTTCTAATCACAGTGTCATTATAAGCATAGTCTTATTTCCCAATGAGTTTGTCCCAAACTTCACCATATTCTTTAGTTAAACATCTTAGGAGGTTACCAAAACTCTTATTGACTACCTTAGTTTGACCATCACTCTGAGAATGGTATGCAGAACCAAAAGATAAGTTGGTCCCTAGCTTTTTCCATAGAGTCTTCTAGAAATGACTCATGAATTTGGTATCTCTATCTAATACTATGCTCAATGGTAAACCATGTAATTTGACTACCTCCTTGAAGAATAGGTGAGCTATCTGACTGGCATCATGGATTATCTTGAAGGGTACAAAGTGTGCCATCTAAATAAATCCATCCACAATAACATATATACTATCCATTCCCTGTTTTGTCTTGGGAAATCCCACTAAAAAATCCATGCTCAAACATTCCCATGGTTTGGTTGGAATGGGGAGAGGCTGTTAAAGGGCTGCATTAGAAGATTTACCTTTTTCCTTTTGATAGATAACACAACTTTCTACATACTTCTTAATTTCCAAAATCATCTTGGGCCGAAAATAGAATCTCTAAACTAATTCTTGGGTCTTATTGACACCAAAATTTCCACTAAGTGCACCATTTTGCTTCTCCTAGACCAAAATTTCTCTTATAGACCCTCTAGGAACACACAATTGACTTCCTTTAAACAAAAGATCACTCTACAAAGTATATTCAGAGAATTGACTATGAAATTGATTCTTGTATTCTTGACATACCTTGTAGATGTTTGCAAATTCGTCATATTCTGCATATAGATCTTTTAAGCTCTCTATTTCAATGCTTTGCAAGTGTATATCTTGTACTTTTAGGGCTCTTCTACTTAAGGTATCTGCTACCTTATTCTGCAACCCCTTATTGTGCTTAATTTTGAAGGTGTATGCTTGTAGGTATTCTACCCACTTCATATGCTTGTGACTAAGCTTATCTTGTGAATTCAAGAAACTCAGTGCTTGGTTGTTTAAAAAGACTAGAAACTCCTTTGGAAGAAAGTAGTGCCTCCACTTCCTCAAAGCTGGACTAGAGCATACATCTCTAAGTTATAAGAAGAGTACTTCTTCTTTGCTTCACTTATTTTTTTCAAAGTGGAAAGCCACTGGTCTTCCCTCTTGTCTCAAGACAACACCAATAGCTACATTGCTAGGATCACATTCCACTGTGCATAGCTTCTCAAAGCTTGGAAAATCAGGATTGGTTGAGTAGCAATATTTTTCTTTAACAACTCAAACCCATGTTTAGCTGGTTCATTCTATACAAACTTAGTTTTCATCCCACCCTTGATAGTATCAAGCATAGGAGCACAAATTGCACTGAATTACTTTGTAAACTTCCTATAATACTATGCTAAGCCATGAAAACTTCTTACCTCAGTTTCTTTCCCTAGAGTAGGCCAGTTGATAATGGCTTCCACCTTGCTAGGATCCATGTTTAGATTTCCTTGAGATAGTACAAACCCAAGGTACACTAGCTCTTGTTTCATGAATTCACATTTCTCCAAGTTGATCATCAACTTCTCTTCATGCAACTTCTTGAAAACTATTTGAAGATGTGTGAGGTGTCCTTCTCTTGTATTTCTATAGATGAGGATGTCATCCAATTATACTACCAAAAATTTTCCTATGTAGTGCTTAAGAACTTCATTCATGAGTCTAATGAATTTGGATGGGGCATTGGATAACTCAAATGGCATTACAACTCACTCATACATTCCTTCTATGCTCTTGATGGTTCTTTTCCATTCATCTCCCTCATTGACTCTAATTTGATGGTATCCACTCTTGAAGTCAATCTTTGTCAAAAATTTCACTTCACCTAGACAATCCATTAGGTCTTCTATCCTAGGGATAGGGAACCTATACCTAATGGTTATTCTATTTATTGCTCTGGAGTCAGTACATAGCCTCCAAGTTCCTCCCATTTCAAGGGCTATGATAGTGGGTACGACACAAGGGCTAATACTTTTCCTAATCAGACCTTGGCTTAGGATTTCTTGAATTGTTAAGGAGTCATTTTATAAGCTTCCTTATTGGGAAGGGTAGATCCTATAATGAAGTCTATTTGGTGGCTTACAATCCTCTTAGGGGGTAGGGTTGATGGTTGTCCATCACTAAAAATACCATTATACTCCTACAGCATCTCCTGCACTTCCTTTGGAAATTTTGTTTACTTGACTGTCTTGTCTGCAACTTATTCTTTTGGTTTCAACAAAGTGCAAAGCCAAATGATTTCATTTCTCCATCCTCCAATAGTGACTATATTTTGAATGTCACATTGTCCTTCTTGAAAGAATATGAGTTCTTTGCTCCATCATGCATGGCTTTTCAATCAAATATCCATGGTCTACCTAGGAGTAACTGACATGTGTCCATAGGTAGCACATCACATAATACTTTTTCCTTATACCCCCCAATTGAAAACTCCACCCAAGCTTGATCATTGACAATGACATGTTGTCGTTTGTTCAACCAACTGACTTTATAAGGATTTGTGTGGGGTATCCTTTTCATTTTCAACTTGATGACTGCCTCCTCTGACACTATTTTGTTAGCATACCCTGATTCTATGATGACTCTACAAAATTTTTGCATCATTTTGCACTTCACTCTAAATAGTGAACTCCTCTAACTAGGCTCTTCTTTCACTAGCTCCTTAAGCAAAGTTCTCCTCATTATTAAGTTTTCACCTTCCTCTGACTCTAGGGAAACTTTAGGGTGTTTACCTCCACCACTCATGTCCTCTTGAACATAATTTACCCTTTTATCACTTCCTTAGGAAGTGGTGCCTTTCTCTGGACACCTATATGCAGGATGTCCCACCTGATTGCAGTGATAACACTTCATAGTGGCAAAATTGTTACCTCTTCCTTGACTACTACCTCTTCCTCTATTGTAGGAGTTTCTTCCTCTATTTGAACTCCCTCTATTGGAGTTTCCTTCTTGCTTCTCATTAATCTTAGTCTCTCCTTGACTCTTTGGTTGAGAACTTCTTCCACCATATCCACCTTGTTGTCCTCTATTGTCTCTTCCTCTACCTCTTCCTCTGGTAGTGCTAGAGTCTTCTTTCTTTCTTAGCCTCTCTTCAACCTTGATATAAATTTGGTGGCACTTCTAAATGGTGTGTGGAGTCAAGAGACTCATATCATCTTGTATAATCCACTTAAGTCATTAAGGTATCTTTCTACCTTCACTTTCTCATCTTCTGCAACTCTAGACCTCATGCAAAGCCTTTGAAATTATTTTGTATAGGAGTTTACAGGTACTTCTATCTTAAAATTTGTCTTATTTTATGTATTTGGATTTCATAATCCTCGGGGATATAAGAATCTTTGATCTTTGCAACCATAGCTCTCTATGTGGAAATGAGGTTCTTTCCTTCCTTCTCTCTAATCTTGGATGAATTTCCACCAAGTGAGTGCAGACCCTCTTAGTCTGTCTTTAGAAACTTTCACCTTTTGGGCCTTAGTGATGCCATCACACTCAAAATGGTTTTCTAGTCCTTCTATCCAATCTAGGACTATTCATGGTTCCATCTTTCCAGCAAAGATAGGAACTCCTTCTAGTTCTTTACCACTCATTGCCTTTAAATATTTCAAGAATGGTTCGTCATTAAGGATAGGGTCAACTTCAGGTACTTTATCATCTATGGAAATCTCCTTTCCTTTCCCTTCAACCTTATCCTTCACTTCTTCTTCTTTCACATCCACTTCATCTACCTTTTGCTCTAATTTAGCCAATCTGTCTCTGAGAATTCTATTCTCCACTTCTTAATTCTCATCTACCTTCTTAGCCAACTTTGCAATAGTCATCATTGTAGACTCTCCTATGGACTCTATTGGTTGGAACATTAACCACAAGCCTGATAAATCAAGCTCTAATACCAATCTGATGGAAGTGCTCCAAGGTGTGCTCACAGAAGCTTACTAAGGACTCCACTTGTCCTATTCTCCTTAGGATCCCAATCTCTATTCTAGGGTCCTGTTAGCTCTTTTTCTTGCACCACAAACTTAAGATGATAGTATAATGATTATAATTGAATGAAAAATCCCTTTTGAAAAGAAAAAGGCTAATTGCTAAGGTATTTGATAACACTAGGGATACCTATTATCACCTCCTTCATTTTTGAGTTCCACAGACTCAGGCAGGTATTACCTAGATAGTTCACTGTGTTTCAAGTAAACTTCAAATGGTGGATAGGGTCTTCACTACTATGTTATTATATTTCTAATTATATCAATAAGATATCACTCTTCAAATAACTGGAAACAATCTGAAATAGAGCTTGACAGGGAATACTATGACTATAATAACAAATAATAGTGGCATAAGGATGTTTATCCTTCTTTTTCTGAGTTTAAACTCAAGGAAGGCTAACCTTTTGATTCACTCTCTAAGGAATCAGAAATATGAATTGTATTACTTTAACACAATCCTTTTTCAATAGGTATGCACTTAGTAACAAAGATGTACTTGAATATATGTTTTATATTTGATATTTGAATAAAGACTACACTGTAAACCCTAGCTAGTGCCTATCCTTGGGCAAAGAGTCAATGAAAAATGAATCAACAGAGATAAAATAATGAAGATACTATAGAATTCCTTATAAACTACATGTAGTTGAGATAGAGTGCCTTACAAACTATCCTCTCATATCCATACCACTGCATCAAATCCTTACAAAACGCTTTGCTCTCTGAAATTGCTTATGAAACTTAGTCCTCTCCTTGAAAGGAACTCATAGGAAATTAGACACACTATCTTATAGCAGGTATGTTTTGAATGCCTTACAAACAAACCATAATAGAGCACAAATAGAGTATAAAGAGACAACAAAATATGAAAGAGGAGAAAATACACTGTATTTCATTAACAAATTTTGTCATAACATATCCAGACAAGAAGCTTAAGAGATTGAGACAAGATGAGTAATTTGCATCACAGTAATATATTCAACATCTGCAACTTGTTCTGAAAATTTTGACAGAGAAACTAAAAAGACTCAGAATCCCTCNAAACCCCCCCCCCCCCCCCCACAAAAAAAAAAAAAAAAGAGCAGCAACAGGAATGGGACAGGAACCTGAAAGCAGGAACCAGAACCAGAACCCTTACAACAGAGAAAAGAAATGAATATAAAGGAGAAGAAGAGGAACCCTAAAAACTATGTCTAATGCACACCAATCCCTCTTGAAAATCTGATTTGCATTGATCACTAAAAAATTTGGCTTTACTATGTCTTTTCAAAATCTGACTTTGATCTCTTTCGGTAGCTTCAAGATCTGATTTCTGCTTGTCTTTTCCAAATTCTCTGACTTCATTCTGAAGAGACAAATCTGATCTTATCTCTCTAAAAATATCTTCCCAATCTGATCACATTTGTCTTCCAAATCTGATTTGTACTCTGATAAAAAAATATCTCTTCGTGAATGTATCTTCCAGTCTTTGAAAATAAGCTTCTATGCAAAATTTAAAAAAAGCCCTAATATTTGTCCACTTTTATCAATTGTGCATTTTCAACTTTGTATGCAAATCTGATTTAATACTTTGCACAGACAATTAACTATTTAAATTATTTTATATTTTTATATTCTGTGCACATTATCCCTTTGTAAATTCTTATTTTCAGCATTTTATGCCTAGAATTGACCAGAAATTGACATGTGTCCTACATTGACTGGTCTTTAACTCACCTTTTAACTGCAGTTACCTTTTCCTCTTTGTCTCCAAGTCTCCTGATCTTTTCACTGACCATAGTTTAAATTGGAGACTTGGAGACTAACTTTAGTCTACAAGTCTCGTAATGGATCTGACTTAGCATTTTATGTTCGGTGACCTGGCGACTAACCTCAGTCTCATTGTCTCTGAAAATTTTCACCTTAACTTCCATCTTCTCGTGACCATGTGAATTAGCCTCTGGCGGTTTATCCTTAGCATCCAGTGACCATGTGACTAGCGGTTATCTCCTGTTTGCAGAGGTTATCTCTGTCATCTAGCGACCTCATGACTAACCACTAGTGGTTAGTCTCCAAGTCACAGCGGCTTTCTCCTTTGGCAGCTATCTTCTAGGGACCACGCGACTAGATGCCACATGTTGACTTCTGCAAAATTTACTTACCTTTGACTTTGGGCATGGAAATCGAGGCACTCTAGCCACCTAGGCACACACATGGAGAGCCTCCTTGTCAGCTTCACACTTCATATGTTTGTGTTTTGGCATATATGTATTTCAAAATTCCATCTCTGGGTGAATGTGGGACAATAGGTTTTAAGCTTTTAAATCTTTCTACAGCACTGGTGCCAAAACTTAGGGGCCCCACCATAGCATTTATTCCTCTAGCACCATAGGGACCCGCCAAGAGCCTCTGGGATCTTCTTCTTATTTCACATGCAAAGCCTTTTAGTATATAAACACTAAAAAATGTTTATGCACAGGTAATGTGGGATATCTCATTTCTCACTGTTTTCAATTTTTGAGAGTTCCAGGAAATAACTTCTCATCAATGGCTTCATTTATTTGCTAAGGGAGACCATTAATGTATTCTAGAGGTCTGGGCACCATCTTCCATGGATTCACAATAGCAAAATTTTTAAAATAAAAATCTTAAACAATCACTTTGTATTGCTGCATGAGATTAACTCTGTTTCTATTGCATGTGCACTTTGCAAATGAAGGTTTGAAATTTCTCCCAAAATCTGTGCAAGTCTCCATAGACCCCTTCCAAAGTGCTACGCAATCCTTCAATTTGAAACTCTGTTATAATGCATTACTTGGCATTCCCTTGTTCTGTGCTGGTTCCATAGGTCATTGGCATTTTGTTTTATACCTTTATCAAATTTAGTGCAGACCCTAAAGACAAATGGCTTTTGCATTTTGTAGGCTTTAAATCATCCTCCATTGTGCACTGTGCAGCATTATCTCTCCATATCCTCTCAATCTCTTACACATCCCCCTCTCTGACATCTATGGAATGACATTTTCATGTTTTAAAAGATTCACAAATCTTTAAATTGCTATGTAGGGTGTATTTCAAAATGTGCTGGCTCTCTTTGATGTATGCATAAGTTAATTGTTCATATGTTTTGTCCATGCATCCCATTCCTCAATCTTCGCATAAATTTATCCTTTGTCTATGCATCAGAAATTCCTCTTGTCTACTTCACTCCATGTGAGCTCCTCCAATCTTAGTGTGGACTTCTTTTCAAACGCTAGCTCCAAATGCCAAAACTTGACACTGACCTCCATATTTACTGATTTTATAGAGGCTTCTTCATTTCCCTTTTAGCGTGGAGTTTGATCTATGAAAACAACAAATATCTCCTCCAAACTTGGTGCCGGTTCTACTTTTTAAATACTGTGCAAATTTCTTTCGTATTGTATTGGTCTTTGTTTTAAAACCCGCATAGCCCTCTGTAGATGCTCTCCCTTATTCTATGCTCTGCTTAATCATTCTAGAATGAAGTTTTGAATTCAATTTAAGACATTCAAACAAGCTAACAATTTCACATTTCAATGTTTAATGTTTAAAATGTTTGGAAAGTCCCCATGTTGCGTGGACTTCTTGCATGGGCTTCAAATTACTTGGCCTTCATTTGTCTATGCATGGGATTTTCTCTTTACACTTGTGCAATCCAGCCATATCCACTACTTTATAACTGCAACATGTATTAGCAAGGCATCTATACAGAAATGTCTGACTCCATGGTGAGGCTCCTTAGTTAATCCTACAATTTCCAATTGCATTTGCATTTGTCTATGACTCCAAATCTTCCCTTTTATACTGCACAAGTTGTCAAATAACCAACATGCATTACTAGTCTGGAGTTTTCAAAGATCATAAGCCTTATGTATGCTTTCAAATCATCATCTCAAGGAAGTCCAGATGTGGGGCATTGATTGCATATTGACATGATTATTAATTACCCAGTGATATGCCCAAAAAAATGAAAACTCAAAACCATTTAAAATCAAATTTAAAATATGTAAATTGCCTCACTGATACCCCTTTAAAACTGACTGAATGACCTCCTGCACGTATAAGAACTGGAACACACATTCCTCTCCAGCATCTGAGAAATTTTCATCAATTGGACTAGTTTGAAAAGATTCAGGCTAAAAGATAATAAATCTCAAAGTAGGCAACTCTATCCAATCGGCATATTAAAGTATTCGAACTCATGCAAACACTGTTTAAAATGCAAATCTGAAAGGTATCAGATCAACTCCTGAGGATTTGCCACTTGGAAAAGTAATTCATTCATTGACAATGAAAATGCATGCAAAAGGGATTTGCCAGATCTTACTCCAGGTACAATATGCAACTGATTAAACTTAGCAATTCAGAAAACCATGCTAATGCAATATGCTAGATCATCACAAACCTCATTCGGATAGGCCTCTGCAAAATAACTAAATCAAGCTCTGAAGTTTCACCATGAATTAAAATAGTACATTCATATGCAATAAGAATGATACCCTAATCATTTCTTGGAATTAACTTTCAAATAAAAAGCTACCACTCTTAGAAAATGATCATTCTGTAAACTTGAATTTTGTTTTTCCCTGAAAACTGCATAAAACACCTTTGATACTGAATTCATAGAATTATCAAAAAAAACCCCCAGAATCTCAACCTCTACACATGGATTCAATGTCATATGTAGAATGAAAAACCTCAAATATCTTACTCGGAAAGTGACCCATTCACCTGATACAAATCTGCAAAGTTAGCACCTTAACACTTTTCTGGTATTAAACTCGGTGAATATGCAAAAAACTGATTTGGATTCAACTTACAAAAGTGATCAACCAGATTGACCAAAGTCTGAAAATCTTTAGATGAGTTAATTTCTAGGTATATAATGCAGAACAACCTTCAATTACCCTTGACCTTGAACCAGGTGCAAACAAGGAAAGTACAAAGTAGGTCACTTAATTTTGAATTCTGAACTTTCATTGAAACTTTAAAAAATTAGAAATGGAAAGGCTCTGGAAAAATGGATAAATGGATTGGTAGGAATCTGTAAATATTCAAATGGGTACACTCTTATGTTTGTAGTACAGGGTAAAATTCAATAATCCAAAATGTTCAACCAGGTATACATTTTCAAGACCTCAAAGTGGATAAGTTAGCAATTCTGCACTTGAATACTCAGGAAATCAGAATTATTCACTAATAGAATGGTTCTAGAAAACTTGTCATCTGATTTCATAGGGATCTGCAAACTGGAAATATTGGTTCATTTTTATGCTTACAATACCTAGGAACACTCCATGATTTCATACCTATTCATCTGATCAAAAATGCAGGCCTTCAAAGTAAGGTATTTAGAAATCTGCATTCAACAATTTTGGGAAACCTTACCAAAATGCCAACAGAATCAGACTGGCAAACTGTAAAAATGGATTAATCATGATTTGGAAACTGAAATATATGAATTATTTGACCACTGGAACATAGTACAAAAGGAATTTTTTCAATTGAATCAACTGGTCAAAAGTTATAACCAGTCAAACCAGGCTATTTAGATTTATGGGCAAAACAAAAATACAAACAACTCTGAGCAACCAACTTTGGGGAATATGGAAACTTATCAAACTAATTTGAAATGGCTTGGGTTCTAAAACATAGACTCTTTGATATGCATGTAACACATTTCCAAAGCAGTGACTTATGAAACTCAACAGGGTGCAAGATATTCAGAAGAAAACTATGCAAGTTACAACGAAATGACACTTAGCAAAGAATGCAAATTTATGTGACCACCTCAAAATGACTACTCCTTAAACATGTCAGATTTGGAATTTAGGAGCTGGAACCCACTACATATGTAAAATGAAAGGTACTGAAGCCTCTTCCCAATTGGTACATCATGAAAATCGACAGGGTATCTTTCATAAGCATTCTAACTGAGCCTTCTCACACAAATTTTCAGGGTACTCACTTTCCTTAACTAAAAATTTCAACATGGTCACTCCAAATTTGTGCCAAATTTGGGAGGACCAATAGTGGCTCTGACTGTGTATGGTTAAACATAATTTTATACTAAGAACCACAGATCTCTGGAGTAGTAGACCACTCCAAAACTTTAAATCATATTTTCTCTTTTTGCTTTCCTCTTTTCACTGATATCTCTTCTATGTTACATCTCTCAAAATATTTGTTCTTTCAAAAAATGGGGAAACCTCTTACTGAAAGAAAACACACAACTGAAAGGGAAAGAAACTGTACAATAAGTTCATTATCTATAAGAGGTCTGATGCCCCACAACTGAAATCAACTCTTACCTCTGTCGTAAATCTAATTTTTATCTCCATATATCAGAGGTAAACTAAAACTCTTGCTTCCATGTGTCTAATCAAAAACACTGCCACTCTATATTAACTCATCACACAAAATGTTATCTGCATGTTGATCATATAATCTTTCATGAAAATCGTGCAGAGCATGAAACTGTAAATTAGGTGGAATCTGCATATTGCATTCATTAGTCAAAAAGCAACTATGATGAATGTAATGTTTGTTATCTTTAAACCTTAGGTTGGCTTCTGAAAAGTCACTATCCCACTGAAAATGAAAACACCTAAATTTTTCCTTATTGCTAGAACCAGCATCAATGGATCCATTCACATTAGTAATTTGCATATCAAAGGAGAAATAAGACTGAACCTTACAACATTTACCATTTAAAACATGATTCATCCTTTTCTGCAATGGATTTGGAACAACAATCTGAGAAACACCAAAATCTGGATCATCATGAACAATAGGGATCTGATGCAAATTATTTTGAACCTTTGTGAGAGAGAAAGAGCAAGTTTTAGCTTTGTCCTTATCATAACATGAAAATTTCAAGTCATAATCCATATTCTGCTCTTTAGAAGAAAAGTGATCCTGCAACTTGTTAGTGGTTTGCATGTCTAAATAAGAAATCCCTGAAAAGCTCTCATGTAAATTGCTATCCTCACACAATTCACTAACTTGCTGGTGGGTGGGAGGGAGAATATCAAGAAACACATTTGGCAACTGCATATGTTGAGTGACTAAAAGTTCATCATAAAATGATTTTATGGAAGATTTAGAACCAGAGAAAGATTCATAATTAACACCATTATCCCATTTAGTACTCAATATCATACCTGAAATCTCTTCATCTTTTGAATCTGAATACACACTGATGTGCTCATTATCTGAAGAATCAAATTGAATTCTGTTGTAACCTTGTGAAAAAGAAGTGCAAGGAAAATTAGAAATATTAGTATCATAGCTCTGAGCATCTGATATATATTCCTTGTCAAAATCAATGTGTCTAGGGTGTAAGAATTCAAAACTGTGCTACCCTGAATATCTGAGATAATCATAAGACAATAAGTTTGAAATTTCTTCACTATGAAGTGAATCACTATCATCATTTACATTCTCCTCTGATACACAATCACAATCAGCAACTTCATTTATCAAATCAGTATCATCTTGCTGATTATACACATCTTTTGTTTCACATTGAGAATGATAATTACTTTTATGATTATAAATTATAACATCCATTTTAGACATAGGTATAATAATTTTCTGTTGATCATTCTCAATACGAGGACTACTAGATGAAACCTCATGTGAAATCATAAATATAGGCTCTTCAATATCAAAGACTTGGTTTGAAACATCAGGATTTATGTCACTGTCATCATAAGAATTATCACTGCAACTTACCTCTTCATCATCTTGCTGCTCATAAACTTCATTGTCAGCATCATAATCATCATTTTCAGCCAAAGTAAACTCAGCATCAACTTCATAATAGCTAGATTCAATATCACCAAACTCAGTATCATCAGTATGACTAGATTCATATTCAACATGTTCAAAAGTTTCAGATTCAATATCAGTAGATTCATCAGCATTTATTGTTATTTGGTCCATTATTTCCCATTTTAATTGATCAATTCTAATTTGAGCTTGCCTATTGGCCTTTTCTTTCTTCCTTTTCTTTATGATGGCCAGTTGTTTTTTGATAAGTTCTTCCTCAAGATCCTCTTTATCATCATTTGAATGTGACATAGATTCTTCAACATTGGATATAGCATAACAAACACTATTGTCCTCTATGTTATCATATTGTTCAACAAAACACTCTTCCATTTCAGTCATAGACCCTACTGAATCATGGGGTAATTGCATAAACCAATCCCTAGCATCATCGACTAGAGATATTGTAAATAGGTTCATTAGTACATCCTCATTTGTTGTCATGATCATCTATCAAATCTGCAAACTTTCTTATATGCTCACTAATTGATTTCTCACCTTGACTAGTAAACTTTGGCAGACAATCCTTAACCTTTGATGGAATATGATTTGGATATCCAGGAATACCCAAAAATCTAATTTCTCCATACAAATTATTACCCCTCCAATCACTAGATTGTGACATCTTAACAGTTAAAAAGATTACAAACTGCTACTCTTCAAATACATATCTCCTTCAGATTTTGCAGAAAAACAAGTAAAAACTTGAAATATGTAAACCTCTTTTACACCTTTATCCTTTTCACTTTAGTGCTATAATCATTTGATAAGGAAAACTATCAAAATTTTTATTAAAATACCTAGATGTCTTAAAGGTTTTGCAACAATATTTGATTTGAAAACACTTCAAATCAGTCTTAAAAATTTGTAGAGCTGCCACCTCTTGTAGAGGACAAAGATTTGTTGTTGGCTGAGATTCTTTTCAGCTCTGATCTTCTTTTGTTAGCAAACTTACAACACACCTTTTATAGAGCCCTCTATTAATTTCTCTCATAGGAATCAAAATGTCTACTTCCACTATTACTGCAAGTCCCCTTTCTTTTTGTAATCTTTCTTTAATGTGCACACTGGTGCAAATCAAAGCTTAGAGTCGCCACTCACTAGTAGTGAGATCGAGTGGAAACTATCTTGGAGAAACTTGCAACTTTCAGACACTTTTGCAGGAACAAATAGACAGACTTGACTCACTTTTTAAATCATAAGGAATATATCTTTTTGTAACACATGACTCTATAACTGTCTTACTATTGACTTACTCCAGAGATTCTTATTTCTTTAATAAGATTTGTATACCTATTCCCCAGCAGAGTCACCAATTTGTTAGCTCTTTTTCTTGCACCACAACCTTAACATGACAGTATAATGATTATACTTGAATGTAAACTCCCTTTTGACAAGAAAAAGGCTAATTGTTGAGGTATTTGATAGCACTGGGGATACCTATTATCACCTCCTTCATTTTTGACTTCCACTGAATCAGGCAGGTATTACCTAGATAGTTCACTGTGTTTCAAGTAAACTTCAAATGGTGGATAGGGTCTTCACTGCTATGTTATTATATTTTTGATTATATAAATAAGATACCACTCTTCAAATGACTGGAAACAATCTGAAACAGAGCTTGACAGGGAATACTATGACTGTATTAACAAATAACAATGACATAAGGATGTTTATCCTTCTTCTTTTTCTGAGTTTAAACTCAAGGAAGGCTAAACTTTTGATTCAATCTCTAAGGAATCAGCAATATGAACTGTATTACTTTAACACAATCCTTTTTCAATAGGTATGCACTTAGTAACAGAGATGTACTTGAATATTTGTTTTATATTTGATGATTGAATAAAGACTGCACAGTAAACCCTAGCTAGTGCCTATCCTTGGGCAAAGAGTCAATGAAAACATGAATCAATAGAGATAAACTAATGAAGATACTATAGAATTCCTTACAAACTACATGTAATTGAGATAGAGTGCCTTACAAATTATGCTCTCATATCCATACAACTGCATCAAATCCTTACAAAATCCTTTGCCCTATAAAATTGCTTATGAAACTTAGTCCTCTCCTTGAAAGGAACTCATAGGCAATTAGACACACTATCTTATAGCAGGTATGTTTTGAATGCCTTAAAAACAAACCATACTAGAGCACAAACAGAGTATAAAGAGACAAGAAAATATGAAACAAGAGAAAATACACTGTATTTCATTAACAAATTATGTCTTAACATATCCAGACAAGAAGCTTAAGATATTGAACGGGTCAGGAACCCCAAAATAGGACCGGAACCAGAACTCTTATAGCAGAGAAAAGAAACAAATATAAAGGAGAAGAAGAGGAACCCTAAAAACTATGTCTGATGCACACTTGTCCCTCTTGCAAATCTGATTTGCATTGATCACTGAAAAATTTGGCTTTACTTTGTCTTTTCAAAATCTAACTTTGATCTCTTTTGGTAGCTTCAAGATTTGATTTATGCTTGTCTTTTCCAAATTCTTTGACTTCATTCTAAAGAGACAAATCTGATCTTATCTCTCTGAAAATATCTTCCCAATCTGATCACATTTGTCTTCCAAATCTGATTTGTACTCTGATAAAAAAATATATCTCTGTGAATGTATCTTCCAGTCTTTGAAACTAAGCATCTATGCAAAAATAATAAATCCCTAATGTTTGTCCACTTTTATCAATTCTACATTTTCAACTTTGTATGCAAATCTGATTTAATACTTTGCACAGACAATTAACTATTTAAATTATTTTATATTTTAATATTTTGTGCACATTATCCCTTTGGAAATTCTTATTTTCAGCATTTTATGCCCATAATCGACCAAAAATTGACATGTGTCCTACAATGACTGGTCTTTAACTCACGTTTTAACCATAGTTACCTTTTCCTCTTTGTCTCCAAGTCTCCTAATCTTTTCACTGACCATGGTTCAAATTGGAGACTTCAAGACTAAATTTAGTCTCCTAGTCTTGTGATGGATCTACTTAGCATTTTATGTCCAGCAACCTGGCGACTAAACTTAGTCTCATTGTCTCTAAAACTTTTCACCTTAACTGTCATCTTCTCGCGACCATGTGACTTAGCCTCTAGCAGTTTATTCTTAGCATTTGATGACCATGTGACTGGTAGTTATCTCCTAGTCATGGTTTTTATCTCTGGCATCTAGCAACCTCGCAACTAACCACTACTAGTCAGTCTCCAAGTCGCAGCAGCTTTCTCCTTTGGCGGCTATCTTCTAGCGACCACATGACTAGATGCTATGTGTCCACTTTTGCAAAATTTACTTACCTTCAACTTTCAGCACTGAAATTGAGGCACTCCAGCCACCTGGGCACGCCCATGGAGAGCCTCCTCATCAACTTCACACTTCATATGTTTATGTTTTGGCATACATGTATTTTGAAATTCCATCTCTGGGTGAATGTGGGACAATGAGTTTTAAGCTTTTAAAGCTTTCTACAGCACTGGTGCCAAAACTTAGGGGCCCCACCACACCATTTATTCCTCTAGAACCATAGGGACCCACCAAGACCCTCTGGGCTCTTCTTCTTATTTCATATGCAAAGCCTTCTAGTATATAAACACTAAAAAATGTTTATGCACAGGTAATGTGGGATATCTCATTTCTCATTGTTTTCAATTTCTAAGAGTTCCAGGCAAGAACTGCTCATCAATGGCTTCATTTATTTTCTAAGTGAGACCATTAATGTGTTCCAGAGGTCTGGGTGCCATCTTCCATGGATTCACAATTGCAAAATTTTTAAAATAAAAATCTTAAACAATCACTTTGTATTGCTGCATGAGCTTAACTCTGTTTCTATTGTATGTGCACTTTGCAAATGAAGGTTTGAAATTTCTCCCAAAATCTGCACAAGTCTCCATAGACCCCTTCCAAAGTGTTGCACAATCCTTCAATTTGAAACTCTGTTATAATGCATTACTTGGCATTCCCTTGTCCTGCGCTGGTTCCATAGGTCATTGGCATTTTGTTTTATGCCTTTATCAAATTCAGCGCAGACCCTAAAGACAAATGGCTTTTGCATTTTGCAGGCTTTAAATCATCCTCCATTGTGCACTATGTAGCATTGTCTCTCCATATCCTTTCAATCTCTTATGTATCCCCCTCTTTGACATCTATAAAATGGCATTTTCATGTTTTAAAAGATTCACAAATCTCCAAATTGCTGCGCAGGGTGTATTTCAAAATGTGTTGGCTCCCTTTGATGTATGCACAAGTTAATTGTTCATATGTTTCATCCCATTCTATAATCTTGGCATAAATTTATCCTTTGTCTATGCATTAGACATTCCTCTTGTTTACTTCACCCCACATGAGCTCCTCCAATCTCAGCTTGGACTTCTTTTCAAATGCTAGCTCCAAATGCCAAAACTTGACACTGACCTCCATATTTACTGATTTCATAGAGGCTTCTTCATTTCCCTTTTAGCGTGGAGTTTGATCTATGAAAACATCAAATATTTCCTCCAAACTTGGCGCTGGTTCTACTTTTTAAATATTGTGCAATTTTATTTTGTATTGTATTGGTCTCTATTTTAAAACCCACGTAGCCCTCTGTAGATGCCCTCCCTCATTCTATGCTCTGCTTAATCATTGTAGAATGAAGTTTTGAATTCAACTTAAGACATTCAAACCAGCTGGCAATTTCACATTTCAATGTTTAATGTTTAAAATGTTTGGAAAGTCCCCATGTTGTGTGGTCTTTTTGCCTGGGCTTCAAATTGCTTGGCCTTCATTTGTTTATGCATGGGATTTTCTCTTTACACTTGTGCAATCCAGCCATCTTCACTTCTTTATAAATCCAACATGTATTAGCAAGGTATCTGTATAGAAATGTCTGACTTCATGCTGAGGCTCCTTAGTTAATCCTACAATTTCCAATTGCATTTGCATTTGTCTATGACTCCAAATCTTCCCTTTTATACTGCACAAGTTGTCAAATAACCAACATGCATTACTAGTCTGGAGTTTTCAAAGATCATAAGCCTTATGTATGCTTTCAAATCATCATCTCAAGGAAGTCCAGATGTGGGGCATTGATTGCATATTGACATGATTATTAATTACCCAGTGATATGCCCAAAAAAATGAAAACTCAAAACCATTTAAAATCAAATTTAAAATATGTAAATTGCCTCACTGATACCCCTTTAAAACTGACTGAATGACCTCCTGCACGTATAAGAACTGGAACACACATTCCTCTCCAGCATCTGAGAAATTTTCATCAATTGGACTAGTTTGAAAAGATTCAGGCTAAAAGATAATAAATCTCAAAGTAGGCAACTCTATCCAATCGGCATATTAAAGTATTCGAACTCATGCAAACACTGTTTAAAATGCAAATCTGAAAGGTATCAGATCAACTCCTGAGGATTTGCCACTTGGAAAAGTAATTCATTCATTGACAATGAAAATGCATGCAAAAGGGATTTGCCAGATCTTACTCCAGGTACAATATGCAACTGATTAAACTTAGCAATTCAGAAAACCATGCTAATGCAATATGCTAGATCATCACAAACCTCATTCGGATAGGCCTCTGCAAAATAACTAAATCAAGCTCTGAAGTTTCACCATGAATTAAAATAGTACATTCATATGCAATAAGAATGATACCCTAATCATTTCTTGGAATTAACTTTCAAATAAAAAGCTACCACTCTTAGAAAATGATCATTCTGTAAACTTGAATTTTGTTTTTCCCTGAAAACTGCATAAAACACCTTTGATACTGAATTCATAGAATTATCAAAAAAAACCCCCAGAATCTCAACCTCTACACATGGATTCAATGTCATATGTAGAATGAAAAACCTCAAATATCTTACTCGGAAAGTGACCCATTCACCTGATACAAATCTGCAAAGTTAGCACCTTAACACTTTTCTGGTATTAAACTCGGTGAATATGCAAAAAACTGATTTGGATTCAACTTACAAAAGTGATCAACCAGATTGACCAAAGTCTGAAAATCTTTAGATGAGTTAATTTCTAGGTATATAATGCAGAACAACCTTCAATTACCCTTGACCTTGAACCAGGTGCAAACAAGGAAAGTACAAAGTAGGTCACTTAATTTTGAATTCTGAACTTTCATTGAAACTTTAAAAAATTAGAAATGGAAAGGCTCTGGAAAAATGGATAAATGGATTGGTAGGAATCTGTAAATATTCAAATGGGTACACTCTTATGTTTGTAGTACAGGGTAAAATTCAATAATCCAAAATGTTCAACCAGGTATACATTTTCAA
Organism: Thuja plicata; assembly: GCA_018584345.1. Classification (NCBI taxonomy): domain Eukaryota; kingdom Viridiplantae; phylum Streptophyta; class Pinopsida; order Cupressales; family Cupressaceae; genus Thuja; species Thuja plicata. Next base: position 926,814 of record MU227534.1, on the reverse strand, counting down.
GACCTCAAAGTGGATAAGTTAGCAATTCTGCACTTGAATACTCAGGAAATCAGAATTATTCACTAATAGAATGGTTCTAGAAAACTTGTCATCTGATTTCATAGGGATCTGCAAACTGGAAATATTGGTTCATTTTTATGCTTACAATACCTAGGAACACTCCATGATTTCATACCTATTCATCTGATCAAAAATGCAGGCCTTCAAAGTAAGGTATTTAGAAATCTGCATTCAACAATTTTGGGAAACCTTACCAAAATGCCAACAGAATCAGACTGGCAAACTGTAAAAATGGATTAATCATGATTTGGAAACTGAAATATATGAATTATTTGACCACTGGAACATAGTACAAAAGGAATTTTTTCAATTGAATCAACTGGTCAAAAGTTATAACCAGTCAAACCAGGCTATTTAGATTTATGGGCAAAACAAAAATACAAACAACTCTGAGCAACCAACTTTGGGGAATATGGAAACTTATCAAACTAATTTGAAATGGCTTGGGTTCTAAAACATAGACTCTTTGATATGCATGTAACACATTTCCAAAGCAGTGACTTATGAAACTCAACAGGGTGCAAGATATTCAGAAGAAAACTATGCAAGTTACAACGAAATGACACTTAGCAAAGAATGCAAATTTATGTGACCACCTCAAAATGACTACTCCTTAAACATGTCAGATTTGGAATTTAGGAGCTGGAACCCACTACATATGTAAAATGAAAGGTACTGAAGCCTCTTCCCAATTGGTACATCATGAAAATCGA
>MU227534.1:883718-907668 GCA_018584345.1 Thuja plicata | reverse complement strand
ACGGAGATGCAGAAAGAATCAGTTCTGGCATCTTGATGATGGTTTTAGACCTGCAAGAAGTGCATTCTAGCACTAGTTATGATTACATTCAGTATATAATTGATGAAATGCATGAGGGTTTTGTTGCAACACAGAAGAAATTAAAGAACCCTAAGGAGAAGGAGCCAAAATTCTTGCATTATTCAATACTAATGCACCTTCTCTTGTATTTCAATTTTGTAATCATGGATACACATAATTTGTCTCCTTAGATATTTTATCAAGCACAACCAAATCCTATCCAGTTTTGGGTTAGGGTTTGCAATTATACTTCTAGAGATTGTGATTACTGTGCATTCAAAAATTGGATTGTGTATCCGGTTGTGCAGAGTTTAGGGACAAGCAGGACTAGAGTCCCAATGAAGATCATTCAATTGCTTAGGCCCTGCAATTATAAAGAAAATTGGTTTGGAAACCACAACTGGGGTGACTTTTTCTTGGAAGAGAATTTCACCATTATCAGAGTATATGGGTGTATTCATCCACCCCATATATTACCTTATCATGTGCCTATGCAAGTAGCTTCTATGGAATTCATCTGGTAGCTGATGTTAACTAATAATGAGCACTTTGCACCACATAAAAACGGGACTATAACCCCTAGGCAGTTCAAGATTGCAAATTTTACAATTGGTAAGAATGCCATAGATGAAGTAGGTCAATGGTTGGAAAAGTTTAGAATGGGGGCATCCCCTTACAGGTACATTGACCCAGAAGGCTTCATGGCAGGGGTTAGGAAGTTGTACACTCCTACTATCCCTAATACTAATGTGCATTGTGAATGCATAGAAGAAGACTCAATGAGAAATCTCTTGGATGAAGATGACATTCATATGAGAAGACTGAGAATTTAGGAGCTGCTGAAGTTGCAGACACAAATAAAAAGAAATGGATTATCATTTGGGGATTTTTACCCCGATCTCTCCTATTTTTATAGGATTAAGGCTATGATAGACAACTACTATGTGTAGTAGAACAATTGGATACGGTCCTAGATAAAAAAGGTGCTCAATCACCTGAACACTCAAAGTCAGAAGAAGAGAGTGGTGATGATAGTGATTATGCACGTCCTTCTGTGCTTCCTCCACAACAACAAGCCCCAGAACAAGAAATGGCTGAAATCCCACAGTTGTCGGGAGCAGAACAACACATCATAGATTTAACAGTTGCTACTCAGCCAGATGATGTGGAGGAACTAGCTACAAAAAGGAAAAATTTGGAATTAGGATAGCCTTCAGAGGAGGGCCAAAGAAAGAAAAAGGATAAGGCTAAGGCCTTAGTGCCAGGCACTAGGTTATATGATCATAACCTGAGAAAAGCAATCAGGGAGGGAAAGAAATAGAGGCCTGACCTAGAAGATGAGGTGGAGATTCCATTCAGGGCCTGCATAGATGAAAGATTGCTTAACCAACAAAAATTCCTGGATGATGACAACTTTATAAAGACAGAGGAATTTCAAGACTTCTTGAGGTGGCACAAGACAGAGCAGCTAAAGTCCTAATTACTTGTGGATGGAAAAGAAACCATTACTAATGAAGCTCTGGTAGCCCTACAAAATTATGATCCTGAAAATGAGGACATCTCTCTTGAAGATGCTAGGAAGATGGTACTAGGGAGTGGGATCTTATTGGCTGAAGGCTGGGACTTGGTTTCTACTTTCATTATAGATCAAATCAGAAAGTAGCCTAACCTTAATATGGTTAGTGAAGTCAAGTGGGAGAAATGATCAAAGGATTTGGGTATAACCCAAAGTCTCAGGCCTTTGCTATGTGGAGTTTGAGCCCTAAGGATCAAAAACCCCAATTAATAAACATTCAAGAGAATATGGTGGGAAATCAGATGGTGTGGTCAGTACAGAATATAGGAGACTTAGAAATCTCAGAATCTCTGGTTGGAGTCTGTAAGTGATTTCAAGGAGCATGCTACTTTGTTTAAGGATTTGATACAATAGATTTGAGGTGACAAGATAACTTGTAAGGAAATTTATCTGAGTTGCATGTAAACTGTAACGCAGTTTACTGTGTTTTATTTATATGATATCTTAGCTTATATTTGACTCTATAGCCCAAGGGATAGGCACTGGTTCAGAAAGTAGTCTGATAATCTATCTATGTCTGAGATATTCCAAGTTATCAAAACCAAATCAATTAAAATACTCTGTTACTAAGAACAAACAAACTGAACTTGTTAAGGACCTCTGTCAGTAGGACATTGTCCATAATATTGATTCTTTGAAGAGTGAATCCATTAGGTTATCCCTCCTACAAAGATAAGGAAGAAGGATGAGAATCCTTGTATCACTGGTTATTGTTATGCTTATAACTATGGTTTGTATGGTAATATCTTATTTATGGTTATGCTTGATTATTTGCAAGATAATTCATAGGTTGGTTCAATAAAGATACATAGCTAATCAGTGTCCACATCAACAAATACTGTGTAAACAGTAATCTTAAGAGGTAAAACCTGCCTGAGTATTTGTGGAACTCAAAAATGAAGAAGGACCTTATCCAGTCCTTAGCAATTAGGCTTTTCTTGTCTCTGAATCAGTATTAGAAGGCACAGTATTCAAATAGATATTTCAAGCATTGTGGTTCATACAAGAAAAATCAAGCATTGTTGGCAGTTGATCAAGCTGTGTCAGATGGGCCCCATGCTTGTTTGCAAAGCTCATGATTGTGACAGTATTGATTGATGGGATTTCTTTGATCATGTTGGTAGCTGATCAAACTATGTCAGATGGGCCCAATGCTGGTTCGCAAAGCTCATGACTGTGACAATTAATAGTTTGGCTGGTTGTCACCTGCTTGTTAATTGAATTGATAGATTGATAAAGTTGTGTTAGATGAGCCCAATGCTAATTCGTAAAGCTCATGATTGTGACATTGATTGACTGGGCATGTTTTCCCCTTGGTCTTTTGATAACCGAGTTTGTTTTATTGCTTTGGTTTTTGCAATTTTTTGAATGTTTTTGATGAAGATTGATTTTCTCTTGATTTTGATCTTTTTAGGATTTTTTGATGAGTTTTCCACTTTTTTAGGATATTTTAGGACATTTGGAATCACCCCCTAGTCTGGTGGACCAGTATTGACCATGGGTAAGTGCTTGGTGCTCTTAGGGGTTTTGTGCTTCTGGGTATAGCTTGGGATAGTCAGTCTTGCATTTTGAAGCGTGCTCAAGCTTTTGGAGCTCATTGATGGTGAAGCTGGATTTGAACACTTGGTGCCTATTTGTTAGGTTTTCACCAAGGTACCTACCCAATAGAACCTGATTGCCAAGTTTTCACTCAGAGAGTGATTTTTTTTTCTTTACTTTTTTGCTTTTTTTTGCTTTTTTTTTTTGTCGCCAAGGTGCCTGATTGCCAGGTTTTCACCAAGGTAACTTTTGTATTTTCTGATGTTTTTGGTATTTTTTGGATATGTAGATAAATGCCTTAACCATAGAGGCCTTTAAGGGTAGAACCTCTTCAAGTGCATGCTATTGATGTAGCTGAGGAGCTGATCTCCTTCGGGTGTTGCTAGTATGAATTCCCCACTCTGAGTAGAACTGATAATAACAAATGGTCCTTTCCAGTTAGGCTTGAACTTTCTAGGTTTGACTCACTCTACTTGATTCTTCTAATTTTCCATGAGGACAAGGTGCCCTACCTCAAATTTTCATGGCTTCACCTTCTTGTGATAGTTCCTTCTAAGGTGATTCTGATAGCCTTGTAAGTGGTCAAAGGCATGCTGCCTTCTTTCATCTAGTAACTTTAGTTCGCTGAGCCTTGCTACTCTATAGTCTTCATCTGAAACAAGGTTCTTCAATGATATCCTCAGGGATGGTATTTCTACTTCAAGGGGTAATACCACCTCTAATCCATAGACTATGGAGAAAGGAGTGGCTCTTGTAGGTGTTCTCACACTAGTTTTGTATGCCCATAATGCAGGACTAAGCTGTAAATGCCAGTCTTGCCCTGATCCGTTCACTATTTTCTTCAGGATTTTTAGGATCATTTTTTTTGTAGCTTCATCTTGGCCATTCCCTTGAGGGAAGTAAAATGAGGATAACCCTTGTTTGATGTGGAACTATTCACACAGGTCTTCAACATCCTTGTTCTGGAAAGGGGTACCATGATCTATCACGATTGTTTGGGGGATCCCATATCGATAGATGATGTGGTTAAGTATGAACATTGTTATTTGTTTTCCAGTGATGTAAGTGAGGGGAATTTCTTCCACCCACTTGGTGAAGTAATCCATTGCTACTATGATTTACTTGTGTCTATTTGTTGAAGAAGGTGTAATTTTTCCCACTAGGTTAAATCCCCACATTGAAAATGGCAATGGTGATGTGATTGGATTTAGTTCCTAGGCTGGTGCATGGATGAGGTCTCCATGAATTTGACACTGTCTACACCTTTGAACATGCTTGTGTGCATCTATCTCTATTGTGGGCCAATAGTATCCCATGTAGATTATCTTCTTAGCTAAGCTATTGCCACCTCTGTGGGTCCCACAAATTCCTTCATGTACCTCATACAAAGCTTTCTGGGATTCCATGGAAGTGAGACATCATAGTAATGTTCCATCTAGACTTCATCTGTATAGAGTAGTTGAGAGGATGGTATACCTAGAGGCTTTGTGGATGAGGGATTTTCTCTCGTTCCTAGACAAGTTTGGAGGTAAGACATTGTTTTGGAGATAGCTATAGACATCTTGGTACCATGGGGAATCAGGACCAACAAGGACACACATTGATTCTATGATAGATGCCTGATGTGATGGCACTAAGAGTTGCTCCACTAGAAACTAGAATTTTGTTTCATTACCTAGCATATCAATCAGTGATGCTATGGTAGCCATTACATCTGCAGCTTTGTTTTGTGCTCGTGGGACTTGCTCGAAGAGAATGTAATGGAACTTGGTGTGCAGTTGTTCTATCTGTGCTTTGTATGGTATGAGTTTCTCATCTTTTGTCATATAATCATTGTTGACTTGACTGATGACCAGCTACAAATCACCAAAGACTCTAAGGTTCTTGATTCTCCATTGAATAGCTATCTTTAGGCCAATGACCAATGCTTCATATTCGGCTATGTTGTTGGTGCATTGGAAGTTAATTCTAAAAGACTTTGGAATTGTATCATGATCTAGAGTGATAATAACTATCCCTACCCCCACACCATGGTTCGTACATGATCCATAAAAATAAAGTTACCATACCTCAATCGCTGGTTGTAGTTTCATGATAGATTTTTCAGGAAAGTCAGAGATAATAGGCTGGTGGTCTTGAATTGGAACCTCTACTAGTTGATCTGCGATCACTTTTTCCTTTGATGGTCTTTCTATCTATGTAATCAATGTCGAACTCGCTTAAGATCATTACCCATTTTGCTAGTCATCTAGTGAGCACTGCTTTTCTTAGGAGGTACTTGAGAGGATCAATATGTGTGACCAATTTCATTTGGTGACTCAACATATAGTGTCTTAGCTTCTAGGAAGCAAAAAGCAACTGCCAGGTATGACTTCTCAATTGGCGTATAGTTTAGCTCATATCCAACCAAAGTCTTGCTTAGATAAAAGATGACCCTCTCTTTTCTTGCATCATCATGTTGTGCCAAGAGGAAACCTAACACTGATTCTGTCACTGAGATATATAGAAGCGATGGTCTACCTTGTACTGGTGGTACCAATATAGGAGAGTTAAGAAGGTAGTCTTTGAATATCTGAAATGCCTGTTTGCATTGCTCTATCCATATGAATTTGATGTCTTTATGCAATAGATGTTGGAATGGATGGCACTTGTCTACTAGTTGAGCTATGAAGCATATGATCAATTGGAGCCTTCCTTGTAACCCTCTTAGTTGTCTTAGGTTCAATGGTGGAGGCATGTCCAATATTGCTTTGACCTTTGCTGGATCCACTTTGATTCCTTTATGTGATACTATGAACCCTAGTAATTTTCCCGCTGTGACACCGAATGCACACTTTTTTGGGTTTAGACAGACTTTGAATTCTTGCATTCTATCAAAGATAGGTCCCAAAACCTGTAGATGATCTTTTCAAAGTATTTATTTGGCTAGTATGTCATCCACATAGTCTTCCATTATCTTGTGGATGAGATCATGAAATATAGTCATCATAGCCCTTTGATATGTCACTCTGGCATTCTTTAGACCAAATGACATGACATTCCAACAATATGTTCCCCAAGGACATGTGAATGCTATTTTTTGTTGGTCCTCTGGCACGATCCTTATTTGATTGTAACCTGAAAAGCCATCCGTGAGTGATAGCATTTGATGTCCGACAGTTAGGTCTACTATCATATCAATGTTTGGTAAAGGAAAGTCATCCTTGGGACATGCTATGTTAAGATCCCTGAAGTCTATGTAAATTTGTATCTGACCACTGTGCTTTGTAACTGGTACCAATTTAGATATCTAGTCTGCATATGGTATAGGTCTGATGAACTTAGCATCCAGGAGCTTTTTCAATTCGGCTTTGACTAGTAATGCAACGTGGGTGTGCATCTTTCTCAGCTTTTGTTTGATAGGTTTGGCATTGGGTAGTAATGGGAGATGGTGTAGCACTAACTCTGGATCTAATCCTAGCATATCCAAGTAGGACCATGTGAAATTGATCATTCTTTCCTTGAAGAAATTGATGAACTGTTCTCTCTCCTTAGGAGTGAGTGATTTTGCCAAGTATATGTTCTTTGGGTTCTTGTCATCCCCAAGTTGATTTCCTCAATTTCTTCTGCTAATAATGCTGATTTCTCCTTTGTTAAGGGGAGGAATTCTTTCTTTCCATCTTCTAGTGCCTCAGTGAGGTTTTTTCCAGAAGATACGTCTTCTTTTATCTTTTTATTCTTTTGTTCTTTTTTCTTTTGTGGACTGGAAAGAGGAGCTTCCTCCCCGAAATATGCTGCTTTGTCTAGGTTAATGGAGAAGCCTCCCTTGTGATCTCCTAACAGAATTCCTTCCCTTAGTCCCATGAAATGAGCTACTACCTCATCATTCTTGAAGACATCTAGATCAGGTGGTCCATGTTGATCCCATTCTATAAGCTCAGGGTGTACAAGACAAACACTTTGATGATTGTTTGGCTTTGATTGACTGAAAGGGACCGCTGATATGGTGCCTAAAAAATTGGACTGTGATGTGGATGCACCACTAGAGGTCTGATAGATGACATGTTTGTCTATACATGGTTATTTGGTGATGGTCAGTTGGTCAAATAGGTCTGCTAGATTTATGATAATGTCTGCTCGAGGTGAAAAATAAGGGATTGATGGTTTAGAGTCGTGAAGGGATCTCCACTCATACTCATGGTAGTCAGTCTCAATAGGATGTTCATTTGATGTCTCACTTCCTTGGTTATAATCAATTTCTATGTGTAGGTTTATTTGGGATTGTATTGTTCCCTCTTCGGTGAGCAACAACTGCGCTAATATGTTGCCTATTAGGACATGCTCTGTGTTGTGCCCTCGGTGCATCTCTGCTATTTTCTCTTGATTGACTTGAATGTCTTGGAAACTAGGACTAGTGCTTTGTTGTCCATAGCCCAATCCTCTCATGTTTCTCTGGGTTGGTGGGAGAGGCAATTCATATATCCCTTTTTGTCTTACCCCCATCCGTATTGTACCATCATACCCAAATCTTTGTATCATTGTGTAACTATTATCATAGTTTGACAAGGGTAGCGGTGTTCGGATTGTCTCATGGGTATCTTAGTATAACCAGGTATTAATTTCTTGTTCAAAAGGATTTTCTTCTGCTATGTCTCCCCATTGGACAAAGGTTGTGGGTGGACATCTAAATAGAACTGACTGCGGATTTTCTGTTGCAATAATAGGTTGTGGCATGCCATGAGTTCTTGGGCTTTGAGGCATGTGCATGATGGTAAAAGCCTCTTCATATCTGTATTCACCATAGCCCTTATCTGTGATGGATATCTTGCCTACTTTCTGTGTGATATATTTAAGATTTGAATCTGAAGAGGATTAGATGCTTGCATCTTGTTTAATGACTATCTTTCTTTCTGCCCATGTGACATCCTTGGGATTTGAATCTGAAGAGGATGGGATGCTTGCATCTTGTTCTGATGGTACCTGGTTATCAGTGCTGATTTGGACTACATTACAATATTGGAAGGGATTGGGATTTCCCTCTATGATGATCTCCTCTCCCTAGTGAGGGAACTTGATGCATTAGTGGTATGTTGAAGGTACAGCTTGCATTTCATGTATCCAAGGTCTCCCTAGTAACATGTTGTATCCCAACTCAAGGTCTAAGATTTGGAAGGGTGTGTTTTTTACCATAGGACCAATGTGAACAGGTAGAATGATAAGACCCTTAGAGGACCTTTCCTCTTCATCATAAGCTCCGATATTTATCCTCCTTGTGACATCAATGCTTGATTCTAAATAGCCTAGTTGCTTGATTAACTTTAGAGTACAAATGTTTAACCCAGCTCCACCATCAACAAGGACCCTATGAATAGCATTTTTATGGACCTGGACAAGTAAGTGCAGAGTATCATTATACAGGGGTTTATGTAGTGGTACATCAGGATCTGTGAATGTGGCATGTTTGTTAGCTACTATATGGTTGACCATCATTTGGAAATTATCGGGTGTTATGTCCCTTGGGATAGTTGCATTCTGAAGGGCATGGTCAAGCGCCAATTTATGCTATGGAGATATGCGCAATAGGTCAAACATGGAGATCTGGGCAGGTGTGCACTTTAGTTGGACCACTATGCTTGTTTGTGGATCTAAGTTTGCTATAGGATTGGCTGATGTAGTAGTTGAGGATGGTACTCCTTGCAAGACAACTGTGGCGTGACGCGTTGTTATAGCACAATTGTTACCCTGGTCTTTGCTAGTGATTGTAGCCACATGGCTATCTGAAGGATTGAGGAAATTGATGACATTGTCACTATTGGCATATGTATAGTTAACTTGTTTTGTTTGTCCACTAGACCCAGAGGCTTTTCCCTTGTTGTGATCACGAAAGATATCATTGAAAATGGTGTGATCAGTTGTGCTTTTGGTTTGAGTATTCATCACATCGATGATCCCTGTGTCAATTAGATCTTGGATAGTGTGTTTCAATTGGTAGCAGTTGGCCATTTTGTGCCCTTTCACCCGATGAAATTCACAAAAATATTTGTCATTATACCACCTCGGTTTGTTTTCATCTTGTTCAAAGTCTCTGATTTCTAGGAGAGTAATAGTGTTTGATTGTATCAACTTGTGTAAAGCTGATTCTATCGGCTCTCCTAATGGTGTGAAATCTCATTGCTAGAATTGAAACCATGGTGTGTGTTGATTCTGTTGTTGACTATTTTACATAGGGGTCGCTTGTATAGGGGGAGGTTGGTTTTGGGTGTATTCTTGTTAAGTGGGCCCTATGGTTTTTTCATTGGCCACAGGTGCGCCTTGCAGTGACACCTTGGGTTGTGCATAGTTGACTATATTCACATCAATGACACCATTGATGATGATATTTTTTTTTATGTTCCACCACTTAGCTTTGTCCATTGCATTTATGTTTGTATTTTTTTATGTGGGATCTACAAGGATTCCTTGTTTGACTAAGTTCTTCTCACAACGAACTCCACTTTTGATGAGTTGTGTGAAGTTTGGAGCTAACTGTAACTCTATTGTGAATGACATGTCTGGAATTAGATTTTCAACAAACATGACTATTAAGTCTTGTTCAGGAACATCATACATTATGCGGTTTGCCGTATTCCTCCATCTCTATAGGAATTTCACAAAAGACTCTCCATCCTTCTATTTAATGTCGCAAAGGTCCTTGATGCTAACCTTGTGCTCGATGATATGATGGAAGTGAGATATGAAATTTTCAGCCAATTCTCCCCAAGATTGAATGCCATGAGGTAGATGTGAGAACCATTCCATTGCTGGTTTGACCAAGCTTTGTGGGAACAGTCACATTAGATATGTCTCATCATGAGAAACTTCGACGCAACTAGCAAAAAACTCTCAGATATTGCGGGGGTTGGAACTGAGGCAACTGAAGCTAGGGTTGCTATTGTGTGGGTTGGATTTGAGGCAACTAAAGATGGGGTTGCTATTGTGGAGGTTGGTTTTGAGGCAACTGAAGCTGGGGTTTCTATTGTAGAGGTTGGATTGGTGTCAGAATGGGCAAAGATGTAGCCTTTGGCAGGCCTTGACTATAATTCATTCCTGCAGAGATGGATCCCTGCGAGCATGAGGTGTTGATCCCAAGACTAGTGTGAATTGACTATAGCAGTGGCATATTTTTAGAATAGTTGGTTTTTGGTGGGATGGAAGGCATAGCATGAGAGCTTGATTGTCCTAGCCATGAGACCAAAGGTGGAGCCATACTAGTGACCATGGGTGCACTTAGTTGTGAGCCTATCATGCTTCAAGTAGATGATGTGTTGGCCTGGGTCGAGTCATTGGTTTGATTGGATATAGTCTGTGTCAATGTGGGTAAGACCAATGGTGGAAAGATCTGAGACACAATAGGTAGTATCTGAGGAGGCTGAGTAGTGTTTTAACCTATGAGAGGGTTTTTAGGCCATATATTCGATACACTAAATTCAGCAGGGAGTTTGACTCCCTTCTTTATTAACATGGCCAAGTAACATTCAGGGTTCCTCTCTACAACAACATCAACTATTTTGGTGGAGTAAGCATCTTGCTCCACATCTTCAAGTTCTTCTTCTGTGATATCTTGGAAAAAGGCTGCCCCATGGGGTTGTTCAATGAATAGAGCAGAACTGGTGTTCATGAAGGGATCGTTCTCTTGCTCTATTTCCCAAGCGGGGAAATGGTTGATAGATGACTCATCAGGTTGAGTTCTAGCCTTAGACCTTGTGTAAGGTCCTCCATGAGGTGTTTGAGACATAGTGTGGTCTAGGTTTTGTAACTAAAACATGTGATATAAAGCAAACAAAGAAGAGGATCCTTTCTGAGGAAGTCTGAGTTATGTTTTGGCCAAGGGTAATTCTAAGGACAAATTTTGATATAAATTGATCTCAAAGTGGTGATGATAAAAAGATAAGATTTGCCGACCTTTGCGTGGGACAAAGTCACTCTGATAAAGATGATGATGTTTGATATGATGAGATCAAGGTATTTCGAGTCTGAGCTTTTGAACTAACAATGTTTTTGACAATAATTGTGCTTTTACAAAGAAAGGGTAATCTTTAATGTTTAGAGATTCACACAATGTTCTTCGCACTAGGATAGACACTAGGTTTGGACACTAAATGAAGAATTCTTTCAAGGTTTTAGGTCAAAATAGGAATATAATATATCTGGTCAATTGCGGTACAATTTCACCGATTGCAATACAATAACTACTCGATTATGGTAGTTTATCTCTGATTGTGGTAATAAACACGATGATTGCAGCAATAAACAAGTCAACTGTGGCGTACTTCCTTCAATTGTGGCACAATGTAGGCAATTGCAATAAATGAGGAAGAGTCTTAAAAATACTAGAGGATAAGTATCACTGCTTGATATTTTTGAATTTTTCTGGAAAAATGCTTCTGATTTGCAAGACAATTGACATTGACAACCCTAGATTTTAACACATTTGACTCATTTTGACAGTTTGGATGTTTTGTTTTGCATTTTCAGAAATTGATCAAAGGAACAAGCATAATAAACACTGTGTTTTGAAGAATGAAGACTGAAATTGTGTATGTTCTACAACTTTTTCAAGTTGCAAGGTTATCACGAGGTCTCAACAATGAACAATCAGATTAATCTAGGTCAAATGGCTTCAGATTACAATGTTATAGGCTCAATGCTTGAATGTATGTTAGCTCACACAGCAATTGTCATGCTACTAGGACACGAAGGTCCATGACGTAGGTGCCCATGTTTTTGCCATTTCCAGGTATTGTTGCCGTGAAGTGAAGATCTCTTTCACTACACAAATACCGTGGCACACATATGTTGGGTATCTTGGGGGGAAATTTTGCAACCCCTTGCACTATAATAAGGTATCTGTTTGGAGGTAAAATGGGTTGGCCTCTAATTAATCAAGGTTGTAGTAAGGGTCTGTGGTGTCTCTCCAATCAGTTTGTACATGTGTGACTCGCTTAAGAGCCTAGTTGACCATGCTGGCTCCTTGGGGATATTCACCTGATCTAGACTATTATAAACATGCCTCACCCGAGCTTGGGTAGATAAGATGAAACTTTGGTTTGTGCCTTGTTTATATACCGATCGAAAGGATTACTAGTTTAAGGTCATCCTCCGAGGAAGAAGAGCATTCCCCGGATAGGCCTTTCTAAAAAATGTAAAGGTTTGTAATCTAACAGTTTGTGCAAATGCACCCAAAACTCAAGACACAAGGTAAATCGATTAAGCTCCAAAGTTTGAAGTGTGAACTAAGCTACACCACCATACAAGCACCAATGTTCAATTTTAAGCCCAAAAGTAGGTGTTGATTGCTTGTTCAATTTTAATGCACCAAATTGAGAGATTTTTTGCCTTTGTTCAGTTTTAATCCTCACGTCAATTTTAAGCCCAAATCCAAAATATGAGATGTGATATGTTTTGCATGCATTGTTCTTTTTAAACCCAAATCGACAAATGAATTCCTTTTAGTTTGTTTTCTTTAAATAGGTTAGTACCAAAAAGGATTATTTGCCAAAAAAATGAGAATATATGAAACTTTGAAATAATGAATGATGCTTACCAAAACTTACCCTTCTCTATCCTCTATGATTTGGTCCAATCCTACACAGAAACCAAAAAAATGTCAAATTAGAAATGGATGGGTAGAAGATTTGGATCTGATATTGCAATATTTCTGTGATTGCGACAAACTTCTGGCAACTGCGGTAAACTTCTGTCAATTGCAGTAAAGCACTGGCAACTACGATGAAATGCTATCAATTGCGGGACAGATCAGGAAAACTCAAAAAAATTTGTTCAATTGCGGCATGGATCAGACAATTGCGGAAAAATACTAGAAGAAAGAAGACAGAAATAGACAGAATAATACTGCGAAAGCCTGCAATCAATTGCGGTATTAAACCAATCGATTGCAGCACAGTTTTGACGATTGCGGTAAAATACCCGCAACTGCAAAATAATACAAGTATCAAATAAAAGTCTAATTTTTAAATTTACGATTGTACAACTATGGTTGATCAATCTGGTTCTTCATCTACAAGAGATATTTGGGCTATTTTTTCACGTCGGGTTCACCAAAATGTACGCCTCTTCTTCGGTCATGATCCGCAGATTCCCAAGCTTTCCAAAGGCAAGGGTCAGTAGCAAAGGTTCAAAAATGATATAAACCAAATACACAATACTACTAAAATGAATAACAATGAAACATAATCAATAAAATGTACAAGCAAGAGAAAGGAAAACAAATAAATGCAAACTCCATGATGCTTGAAGCTTCTATTGTCTCTCTCTGCTCCTTCTGAAATGTTGTTCTTGATGCTCAGTATTGGCAGGGCAGCGTCTATGACTTGAGAAGTGTCAAGAATTCGCTAATTGAAATGGGTGTGTGATCGCAAGATTGCTTGAATGATAGAACCAAACTAACAAAGTAATGGCGCATGAGAGCTTGAAATCCTGGATCCTTCAAATGGTTATGAAAGGTTTTTTATATAGGAATTGGTGATGATATGAATGGTTGAGACCAATCCCAGAGATAGGGAGATGAACGGTTGAGATCAAAAGGAACTGGAGAGGTCCTCAGTAAACTCCACCTCTTCATTTGGTAAAGAGGAGATAGAGCTTGGTTGACTGAAGAGCTAATTATGAGTTACCTTTTTGAACTGAAGAGGTGGGTGAAGTTACCCATGTGGACTGGAGAGATGGGTGGAGTAACCCATGTGATCTGATTGGAGTTATCTCTTTGAAGATAAATGAATATTTAATTCATTTATTCAATAATTGTTTTCAACATGTGAGATAATTGAATTCTTTTTTATTAAGAATTGCTTTATTTGATGAAATTAATTTAATTTAATTGGAAGAATTTAATTAGTAAGTTTAAATATTTGGATTTAAACTATAGTAAATTGAGTTTAATTAATTAATTAATGATAATTAATCAATTAAAGCTAATTAATTAAATAAAATTAATTATTTAATTAATTTTGGAAATTTGATTAGATGATTTGGGGAATGAATTTAGAGGAGAATAGATGATTAATTAATGATTAAAAAACCATTAATTTAATAGATGAAACTTAGTATTTTTTAATGTAAAGTCGCAAGCCTATCCATTTTAGGGTGTCTACAGATGCTAACACAACAGGGACTACACATGGGCTGATACTCTTTTTAATCAAGCCTTGGTCCAATAATTCTTGGACTTGTCTAGCCACCTCTAAATTTTGATCAGGGGTTAGCTTATAAGTTGCTTTATTAGGCAAGGAGGCACCAGGTATGAAGTCAATTTGATGACTAATCACTCTCTTAGAAGGAAAAGTTGTAGGATTCCCATCACTGACTATGTCACTATATTTGTCAAGTAGATTCTGAATCTCCTTGGGTACTATCTCCTTAACTGTCTTCCCTTCCTCCTTGGGCTTAACAAAATGGCATACCCTACATTTGCCTCTTCCTTAATGTCTCTTACAAACTCCTTTCCACTGCAAAATAACACAGTAGGAGTCTTAGACTGTGGCTCTTCATCCTCCAACAAATACTGTATTTTGAATGTCTTGCCATTCTTCTTAAAAGATATGGAATTCTCCTTTCCATGATACACTACCTCTCTATCATATTGCCAGGGTCTTCCTAGAAACAAGTGGCAAGCATCCATTGGGAGGATGTCACAAAGTAACTTATCCTTGTAGCCTACTATAGATAATTATACCCATGTTTTCTCATTTACTAACACACTTTGTCCCTTACTAAGCCAAGTCACCTTGTAAGGGTTCACATGGGGTATCTTGGTCAATTTCAGCTTTGTAACTACCTCTTTTGATATTATATTGTCAGTAGATCTAGAGTCTACTATCACCTTACAGACTTTCCCAAGGAACTTACATCTGATCCTAAACAATTCCCTCCTTTGCTTAGGCTCATCCTACACTGGCTGCTTGATTAATACCCTTCTAAACATCAAATTCTCACCCATCTCAAAGTCTATATGATCAACATTAGGTGCCTTGACACTAGAAGTGTCTTCTTGAACATAAGCTACCCTCTTGTCACTATTAGATGTAGTAGGCTTGTTAGGACACCTATATGTTGGATGACTAGTCTATCCACAATTGTAGCACTTCATATTTTCAAAATAGGAGTTTCTTCTACCTCCTCTTCCCCTATTGGGTCCACTCTGATTACCTCTACCTCTTCCATAACCACCTCTTGGTGTGGATTCATTGGTGTGCTCTGTCAATCTTTTTTCACCTTGATTTCTTTGTTCACTGCTCCTTGGTAACCTCCTATCTATCCTCTTTGGTCTCTCCCTCTACCTCTGCCTTTCAGATTAGAGTCACCCTTCTTTCTATTATTCTCTTCAACCTTGAGAGCCAGTTGTTGACATCTGTGAACAGTAGTGGGGGTCCATAAGCTAATCTCTTCTTGGATGTTCCATTTCAACCCACCTAGATACCTACCCACTCTGATTGGCTCTTCTTCTTGTTTATTTTACCTAAGATAGAGTCTTTGAAACTCCTTTATATAGGAGCCTACATCCATATCTTTCTGCTTCAATCCTTGTCTCCTTCTATGGAGTTGGATCTCATAGTCTTCTGGTAAAAAGTTCTCCTTCATCTTAGTTACCATTGCTTGCCAATTTGCTATAGGTTTCTTCCCAAGTCTGACTCTTTCATCTTTCAGATGTTTCCACCATGTTAGGGATGATCCCCTAAGCCTTGACTTAGCCACCTTAACCTTTTGTGCATCTGTAATGCCTTCACACTCGAAGTGATTCTCCATCCCTTCAATCCACTCCAACACTATTTCAATGTCCATTTTCTCACTAAACAATGGGATGCCTTCTAAGGATTTACCACCCAATGCTTTGATGGCTTTCAAGAATGGTTCCTACTCCATCACAGGGTCTAGTTCAAGGATAATATCATCCTCTTCAACCTTCTGCTTCCCTCTATCACTTGTTTCACCTTCTCTACCTTGGTCTCTTGCATCCACTACTTCTTGTATTTTTTGCTTCATCTCTGCTAGGACCTCTTCAAGGAGTCTATTCCTCTCCTTTTTCTCATCCATGTCCCTAGACAACTTCTCATTTGTAACCATGTCTATGGAGCCACAAGATTCCACCTCTAACATATACAATCCCAAACCTTTTGGGGCTCTAATACCACTCTGATGTAACACACCTAGGCTTGCTCTATACCCTATTCTCCTCTACGGTCTCCTTAGGCCAATTCAGTGACCTATTAGGGTTCTATGCTCAACCCTACTCTCCTTAGGTATCTTGACACAAGATCCTAACCTTTTACCTAGTGTACACCAATAGTACTATTCAAAAAATACTCCATTTTGCAACATACACTAACTAGGTCTTCCCTAGCCACAATCTTCAAGAATTCCCTCAATTCCTCTTAGGACTTAACTCCATGTAAGGATAGTTCATCAAGACCTCCACTGATTCAATTTTAACCCCTACATACACCATGCACAAACACATAACAATCGAGTGCTTCACAATGCACCTTTCTCACAAATAGGGCAACAAGCCAATTACAACTTTTTCTTGCTAATTTGAAGATAACTTGAAATTTTCCCACACAAGCCTACAAAAGGGTTTAGGATTCAAACACCCTTTATCAATAAATTTGATATTTTCAAGGTCTCCAATCCTCAAGTTGTTCGTACAACCCTTCCTACAATCATGCCTAGAAATCAGGGTTTTATGGCTTTTTGACAGTCTGAACACAAAAGTGTTCTTTCAATTCATAAAACAACTCCTCCAACCTTCTCCTTCAAATTGGGGGTCTTACATACATTACTCTATCCCTCCATTAGTTCTAGTTGAAGCTACCAATGTATTCAACCCTCCTTCCATCACTTGCAATGTTTCTCAGTCCCTAGCCATGCACAACAAGCTTGCGTAGGGCATCTTTGCAAAAATAGAAAAACTACTTTCTTGGGACCCTCCTTCTATACACATAATTTACATGGAGTCTTCTCACCCATGCCAAGAGCCTGTACAGAAACTACGATCGCAAGTTTAGTTAAAGACCCCATTTGTCCAACCTGCTTGGTTCAGACCAGCGACAGGGTAAAACACAAAGAATTTAACAAAACCAATATAAACACTACAACTTTGAAAAATAACTCCACACAAAATCTCAAATTAACCTACCCTACATTAATCAATGGGTGCAGACTGAGATCTAATCCATCTACCTACTGAAAACAAGAAAACACACTGAATTTACTCTGAAAATGCACACACACAAAAATCTTGTATTCTCAAAATGTTCACCAACCTTGCTTATAGGTCAAGGGAGGCCTCTTATACTTGTCCCCATCCCTAATCTGATGGTTTTAGATAGTTACAATAACCATTTCATCAAAAATGCTCTTCTTGCACAATTATTGTCAACTTTCCACAATTTTAGGAAATTCATTCTAAACTTTGTTCTAAGACCATGAACACATCATAATAGACTTAGGTAGACCATGCTTACCTCTCTTAGGTCCTAAAACACTCTTTTTCTAAATTTTACCCCTATGTGCTTAGTTTACACCATTGCCATAACATTTGCAATTAGGGTCCAAATTGGCACTTGTTTCCTAAAAGACCAAACAAACTTGAAAAGACCTTCCCTAAAGACCTAACACACACCTTAGGACACCTCTAGTCCTATTATTCAACTAGTGGTTTGGATAGAACTAGTACAAGCCAAAAGAACTCTAGAAACCCTAGGTTACCAAAGAGCCTTACCTAGGTGCTCCTGCACCAGGCATTCTGGTAGCAAGAGATCAAGAATCTGCAAATAGCTTATCCAGATGTATACTCAGAGTAAGTACTCAAGGACTTACAATTTTGACACCTTTGTCATTAATGTCAAAGGGGGAGTTGTGTGTGTGTGTGTGTGTGTGTGTGTGTGTGTGTGTGTGTGTGTGTGAGTGTGTGTGTGTGTGTGTGTGAAAAATATGATATAATATAAATTAAGAAGTATGAATAGAAGAGGATCACATACAGTTTTTTGGTGTTAGTCAAAGTTTGAGTAACTTGGCCATATTCCTTTGTTTCCATTAATGAAAAAGGGGGAGATTGTTGGAAAGTTGACTCCTAGGGAGAATATGACTTATTTTGTGTTTTCATTATGGTAACAAAGTCATATGGAGTTTTGACAGCAAACTTTGAAGTGGAAATTGACTAAGTATAGAAGACAGGATAGAACAGAGATATGCAGTCGATGAGAGCACCAGCACATGTGTGACAGAATGAATCAAGACATGCACATTCACACATAAGCTCTATGATATGTTTTATGCTTACACTATACACACATGGTACAGAATGTCAGTACGGACAAGTTACAAAAATATCAAGTACACTAGTAGTTCAGAATACAGAGTATGAAGTCATCTTTAGTTTTTTTATTAGCGTGTAATATTTTGTTTTGTAAAGGCTAAGTGCCTATTGTAATAAGTTTGTAATCATGTATTAAACATTATTGTAAACATGCTTAAGCCATTTTTTTTGGAATCATTGTCAATGTTTTTTTTGGGCCGACTAAGGTCTTGTTTATAGTCGCTTCTATTTAGGAATGAACATATATATATGACATGCAAAGTTGTATTAGAGAGTGTTGAATAAATATGAAGAAGAGAGATATAAAATAATAGTATAAGATGTCAGAATGAGATAAAGCTCTTGAAGAGTATAAGAGCATCAGTGCATAACTGGAACTGATTAGACAAGTGTGTCACATACAGCAGTTCACTTTTGGATATAGTGTATATATATTATCAGGGAGGTTGTAGCCTTCATCCTATTGAGTAGTGAGCTTCTTGGGTAGTGAGTCCTCACCCCTAACAGGTTAATTTGTAAAAAATTCCTAACAGGGTCAAACCCTTAACCAGGTCATTGTACTTGCATTATAAAGACTGCTCCTAACAGGGCAAAGGAACTTTAATATGTTCATTATAATAGTGCAATATTTGTGGGTACTAATTCCCACTGGGGTTTTCCTCTGATCAAGGTTTCCCTGTAATCATATCATGTTTTATGTGTTCTTATATTAAGCTTCAATTGATATATATTTGGTTTATGTTTAAAGTTGCTGAAATATATTAAATAGACAAACACTGATTCACCCCTCCTCTTAGTGTTTCTAACAATGTCCACCATGAGAGCATTCATTCTGCATCCTTCCAACTTCATTGGAATGGTTCTTCAATCACTAATTATTCAAGTTCCAAATTAACTCTTTATTTGGTCCTATTAGGCCTAATTGTCCAATTAGCCCTATCCAGAGGGTTTTTCTGGATTATTTCTCAAAAGTGTCAAACAACCCAAAAAAATAACCTATGATCCTAATACCCTTTTCTAATACCTAAGATATTTTCAAGGTCTTTGGTTCCCAAGTCATTCATACACCAGTCTCCTAAAATGTAGGGCAAATAGGGATATTTTGGATCTTCACAAGCAGTCTACTAATTTCTTCTTAGAAATCCATCTAACTGGATTGGAAAAGACCTTATATCACTAAAAGGGATCTATATGACCCTAAAGGTTCAAAAACCACACTTGGTTTATATCTCTCAAATACGCCCTTGCTTCTACATTCAAACTTACCTCTGTCATGCACCTAACCGGACAGTCATTGCTTACCTAGGGCATGGCTTTAAAATTAGAAAAATGGTTCTCCAGGCCTCCTACTTGAATATATACACTATAGAATGGCTCCCCTACCATATTCATCCACCCTTTTAATATTTCCACGGTTGGGTTCTATGGGGGAGCCACGAAACTGAAATTCACCTAAATTGGACCAGTAACTACACTACTTCCTAAACAATTTACTAAGTCTAACTAACCAACTCTAAAAAAATTGATCACTAAATGGAAAAGTCTTAAATGTACTCCTTGTACATGGATCCAACACTATATAAAGCTTTTCAATCCATCAAAACACTAATAACATTCAAACAACTTGATTGTTACAGAAAACAAGAACACTATGCTTTCATTTACTTTCAAAAACTTGTTACGTCACCAATCTACCACAGGAAATGAACCACAAGTTATCTCAAGATTCCTCCTCCATTTTTTATTCCACTTTCATTTAATTCCCATTCCTACTTTGAATGGAATCCAAAGTTATCGTTGTTGCATGCAACATTTGCAAAAATTGCGAATGTTGTCATGACAACATTTTAGCATCTTTTGCATTAATGATGCAAACTAAATTCCATGACCTCTAACCCATATCATTCAATTAATTAAAATCATTAAGAAATTTTTAGGAAATTTTCACTCCTTTCTTAGGTCTACGACACCTTGAGACCATGTTTCCCTTTTTAGGCCTATACTAAGGATTAACAACTTAGAAACAAACCTAAACTAAACTAGATTGGATTGAGTACTAACTACTAATCCATCTAGTCACACTCACTGCAAGATCTTCTAAGATAAAAAGTAAAGTCACTAACTTGGCTAGAGTCGATTACAAACCAAAATTGGACTAAGCATTTGGAGTTTTCCTAGGTGCTCCTGCACCAATCCATATTGGGCTCTACACAAAAATAGATCCATCAAGTTGTCTCTTGAGCCTTGTAAGGGTATAATTCTTGATCAAAGTCTCATGAACTCTAAATGTAAAAATCCATATTGATCTCAACATAAAACCCCTTGCCTATCTTCAGAAATCAAACTTCACAATATATGTATCATTCAAATCCATCAATACCAACAATGAAGGATAAGAGGAAATAAAGAGAAATCAACCCAAAAATGATTCTCATGCAAAGCACTATCTAAAAGCTCAAGAAGATAGCCTGAGATGATGAAAATTTGTCCATCCTCCAATGCCACACACAACCAATGTGTTCTATGATATTTCATCAATTTATTTTCATAGATGGATGTTTGGAGGCCCCATCAAGTGTTGCATACAAAGCCAGGCAGTAAATATAGTTGAGCAACAACAATATTTATGAGTTATAGAGTTATGTAACAGAATAAATTTTAACTATAACTACATAAAAATTTAATATTATTGGCTATACTAACATTCCTCCTTTATTACATTGTTCCTATAAATGAGCCCCTAAAATCTCATATTTTACCTAGCCAAGATCCCATCTTAAGGATTACATTACAAAACTTTCTAATTACAAAATAAATGCATATTTTTTAGAATATATTATTTTGAAGAAATGTTTATCCTAAATTATGTGGAACTCCATAAAGATACCTTTTTTTTCAAGTTGGATGTGTTTTCATTGATGTCGACATATCAGTGGGATTGATTAGAAGGATTGACTATTTGATGTCAACATATTTTTTGACACTTTAGTGAGTAGTGCAGGATGCACAGAGGTCTGATGAGGCAAGGATAGTGAAGATAATTGGTTGTTCACATTGGGGTATGTTGCAGAGATTGCATAATTTTTCCATGTCAATTTTTAGGGGTTGACATGAATATTTGAATGTGCTATGAGGCCAAAAATGAAGGCTGGCAGACATTGTGGCAAACTGTGTTGATAGGGTGGCAGAAAAAGATTTGGTGTGCACTCCTAGTTTGATATTTTTATTTGTGAATATAGGAGTGTGTTTGGGAAATTTTTAGGTGTAATCAATTCAAATGGTTTGTGATCTAGGGCTTAGAAAGGCATTTATTAGATGTTACAGTAGCTGATGATAGTGTTCTTGAGGTTCGACATGAGAGATGTTGCTAAATATGATAGTATGGATGGGATCACATGTTTTATAGTTATTGTAGATGCCTATGAATTTTCTTGGATTATGTTTCTAATGATTAGGTGGTCAACATGAATCAAAATGATCAAATTGGAGAATTATTTTGGTTGGTGGTTTATTTTTCTTATTCTTGGCCAACTTGGTTGGTAAATCATTTTACGCAAGTTTGATGCATGATTCAAGGATGAGTTATAAACTCAAGATGGTTGATAATGATCATGGCTATGTTCTAGTGGTCAAAGTTGGATTTGAATTGTGATATTTGGCACATTAATTTTAAATTTGAAATTGGGATTATGCCGACCTTATTTATTTGTCAAGATTGATGACATAATTTAGATCTAGGGTTGTTGCGAATGCGCAGACATGGTAGATTACTTGGGAAGAAAGTGGTAGATTGATTGCAGATCAGGTTGTTCAAAAAAAAGTGACAAAGAAAGTGTTGAATAGAGGTCTACATTGTACTACATTGGAATTGAACTAGACATGTGTTAGATGTCATTGTATGGTTCACAAAAATCTCACATCATTGTAGTGATCTTGTAAGGAAATGAGCCTTCCTTTCCTTGGGTTGTAGCCCATTTACATTTGAGTAGTAATATGTAGGTAGTGTTCCTGAATGCAAGTTCATTCCCCATATTCATAATAAGTTTATACTTCAAACAAGGTATTTTCTTATTGCATGGGTAATCAGTGCCACCTTGTTTTTTTCCCTAACAAGGTTTCCATGATAAATATTTATGTGTCAAGTGTTGTGAATGTATTTCTAATATTTGCATGAATATCTAATTTACTTAGATTAGATATAAGGGTTTAAATCTTTCAAATATTAGGAGTTTAGGAATAATTGATTCACCCCCCCCCCCTCTCACTTGTTTGTTTCCTTATTTCCTTCAATTGGTATTAGAGCTTGGNATAATTGATTCCCCCCCCCCCCCTCTCACTTGTTTGTTTCCTTATTTCCTTCAATTGGTATTAGAGCTTGGTCCCGTTGAGAAAGTTTAACAACTTGAGGGTGATCCAAAGATGGTGGCTTATAAGCCTCCAAGCAATCTGTAATTTTTATCTACCCACTTACACTATATGAATCAAATTTCATTATTTCCATTCATCAGCTATCTCCCCATCCTCTCCTATCTTCCCTCTGGTCTAAACATCAACCTAGACTCTCTTTTATACAAACTTGCCACAAGTCAAAATTACAATTGAAATAGCATAAATAAACCCAAGTCGGCATCAAGAACACACAACCAACGTGTTATCCATCAGTCAGCCTCCAAAAATTATTAAATCTACATAGGAGAGTGAACCGAACAAGATATAGGTCCTCACATCCCCCATACCTAACCAAAAATTAAATTCTTCAGGAGGCCAACTCAATAGATATCATAAACCCCATCGGTGATCAAGAACACCAAGAATAGACCACTCGGTGAGAGGCACAACTGAGTTGAGTTCCACCGAATAAACACCACCAAGAAAAAAGTCACTGAGACAAAGAAACCAGTCGTCGAGACCTAGCCACAAGTAACCAAGCACTCCAATAAGGAACTAAAAGGTAGTTACCAACATAATTACCGAGCTCCCAAGAAACAAATCAAAATCAAACCAAAACATGTTTTTGGTGACACGAGATTTCCAACTACCCTAGGATGCTCTTGCATTAGACACTCCAAGTGCAAAAATATGTTCTCAAAAGATGGACAAATATCTATCAGGATTTAGCACATAGATCCCAAACGGGTTCTTAATATACATGTCCTTTGAGTCCTCAACCAACACATTCTTCCCTTAGTTCTTCTTCTGCTTCATTTTTCTACTATTACTCTCTGATTTATCTTCATATCTCTGCACACTCATGTCTATACCAACCACTACAACCATCTTAGATCTTCTACCAATGCTCAAGTGTTGGAAATATTCAGGACTAACAGAGTTACTGAGAGGGGAGGGGTGAATCAGTAACACTTAAAACTTTAAAGTATTTCTGCACTTTTATATTCTTTAACCATTCATTCATCTAATCTACT
>MU227534.1:855892-876762 GCA_018584345.1 Thuja plicata | reverse complement strand
GGAACTCAGTAGCTGTGGTGACTCGGTAAATACATTGTCACTCGGTAACCACTGGTGACTCGGTAGTAACTGTCATCTCGGTTATCTTCAACTGATGACTCGGTGACTACCGTCTGCTTGGTAACTGCTTTTTTTCTCATATGCTCGGTGACTGCCTTACTACTCGGTTTGAACTGTTTGATCGGTGAGCTTTACTAAATGCTCGGTATAGGCTGTGGGCTGAGTGATGAGCTCGGTAAGCATTCAAAACCGAATAAGTGTTTTCACTAAGTGCATTCACTGATGCCAAATGTATCATTATTCCAACATCAAGTTCCTCCTTCCTCTATCTTCACCCTTCAAAGGAATCAAAGAGATTATTTTCCATCATTTAGGATAGTAAATAAATTGCTTTTACAGTCATGAATAGCCTCTCTATCATACTGCCAAGGTATCCCAACTAAAACATGACAAGAGCTTATCTCCACAATGCCACATAATACTTCATCTCTATAAGAACCAATTTAAAAAATTACCATTCACTTCTCCTTCACTTCTACTGCATGATCTTCTTGCAACCAACTTATCTTATAACGACAAGGATGTATCAGTCTTTTCAAACCAAGTTTGTGAAAAATCTCCTAAATAAATAGGTTTTTAGTACTTCCTCCATCAACAATCACCTTACAACATTTACCACTAGACTTACACACAGTCCTAAGAAATTTCTTCCTTTGAAAAGAATCATATTGCTTCGAGGGAAGAAATTTTGTCCTAAGCAAGAGAGTCACATCCTCCACCTCAAGTTCATTCTCAACAACCTAATTAAGCACAACATTTTGGTTACTACCGACCTTCTTATCTGCATGGGGAAATTTGAATGACCGATCTCCTTCTTGACCACAATTATAAAAAGTACCTTTGAATACACCTCTACCTATCCTTCTCCTCAATTCATACCGACTATTCTTGCATCTCTTTCCCTCATGAATTACCATGATGTCTTCTTTTCAACCTATCTTCTACCTTCAATGTATATTGATAAGCATCTTCTACTGAGTCAATCTTCAATATACCAATCTCATCCTAGATATTGAATCTCAGACCATTTATATACCTTGACCCCTTTTCTTTAGAAATTTCTCTATGCCCAGACCGAATAGTTAATTTGTATAAATCCCTGGCATAATCTTCCATGGTCATCTCCTTATGTTTTAGATTCTCTAATTTCTTAAATAACTCAAGTTCATAGTATTCAAGAATGAAATTAGCCTTTAGCTTTGTCACCAACAACCTCCATTGATCGATCTTCATCTCACCTTCTTCTTCTTTGTCCCTCTGCAACTCTTTCCACCATAAAGTAGAATGTCATTTTAACTTAGTCTATGCTAATCTCACTCTAAGTGCATCTTCAATGTCTTCTAGCTCAAATTAGTCTTCTAACTCACCAATCCAATTAATCAGATCCTCAGGTCTCAATGTACCAAAAAAATTAAATACCTCCATTTGATAACTTGTACTCAACCAAGCTCCATATCTCTACAACTGATCAATTTTGTCTCCTCCATATCTCTCCATTTGATCGGCTCTGTCATCTCCATTAGATCTAGTAGCTTCAAATTCTTCAACAACTTCTTCATAACCATAATTTGTTCTAGGACCTCTCTATAATCCAGATTTTTTGATACCTTCTATGACTTTATTCTTCATTTCTTCCATCTTAGATATAAATATTTATTTTATCCTCACTTCCACCTCCTTAGAAAGATCTGCAATCACCCTAGGGTCCAATCTTCTTGGAGGCATCTCTCCAAATCTTCAAAAATCCTATGCTCCTCAAGAAACAAACCAACTTTGATACCACTTGATGCACTCATGATCAGAGGATCCAAGAATGGACTATCCATACTTGCAGCCAATAGAAAAACAAAAACAAAAAGATAACAACACTACAGATATAAAAATTTATATCAACATATACTCAGATTCAAATTCAATTATGCAAAACAATAATTAGATTGTTATCAATATCCAAACATTACAATCAACATGTTAGGCTATAAGACCTTCCTAGTTAGGGACACAATAATAATAGCATCAACAAGATCTCACAGGATCCAACATTCCCATTCTACTCTATATCTAAGTGGAAGACCATATCTAAACTTGTGCTCACAAGCCTCCAAGCAATCTTAAATTTCTATCTACCCACTTACACTATCTGCATCAACTTTTAGTCTTTCCATTCATCAGCTTATCTCTCCATCCTCTCCTATATTCCCTCTTCTCTAAACATTAACCTAGACTCTCTTTTATAAAAAATTTCCACAAGTCAGTATTACAATTGAAATAACATAAATAAACCCAAGTCAACATCAAGAACACACAACCAATGTGTTATCCATCAGTTAGCCTCCAACAGTCATTAAATATGCATAGGAAAGTGAACCAAACAAGATATAGGTCCTCACATCCTCCATAAACAACCAAAAATTAAATGCACCATTTGGCCAGCCCAACAGATACTATAAACCCCATCGGTGATCAAGAACACCGATAATAGACCACTCGATGAGAGGCACAACCGAGCTAGGCTCCACCGAATAGACACCACCGAGAAACAAGTCACCAAGACTGAGAAACAGTTCACCAAGAACAAGCCACAAGTAACCAAGCCAATAGGTAACTAAGCAGTCCAACAAGTAACTCCAAGGCAATTACCAAGATCCCAAGCAACAAATCAAAATCAAACCAAAACATGGTTTTGGTGACATATGATGCTCATGCATCATAACAAGAGATAAGCTAATTGGTAAGCTTACTTTTTTATAGTTAAGTGGATTTGGTAGTGCTTTAACTAAGGTTGAAACATCATTTAAAGAAACTATATATAAAAATGACATGATAAGATCATATCTGGGTGAAGGATCCACAAGGAGGATGTCTAGATATGGAAAAGAGATGAGAGAATTTGAAGAAGAAGAGGAAGAGCTTAAGGAGTTGAAAGCACTAATTGCCTAAAGATTTCCAAAAGGATCTAGTAAGTACAAAGGAAATATGCCTCTTAATTGTTTTTCATGCAATAAGATAGGAAAATTTTCATCTAGATGTTTGGAAAGGGCTCCTTAGTTTAGGAATAACAAACATAGTATTGAAAAGAAGTGCTACTATGTTGTTGATGAAGGAGTTAGTGTTTATTAATCTGCTGATATTGATAAGGGTAAGATTCAATTTCCTTTCATTGTTATTAAAGAGGATGAAGATGATCAAATGTCTTAAGATCCTAGGTCTATTGATTCTAAGTTAGTTGTGTTGTTGAAGAAAAGGCCCTAGCTGCTCAATTTGTCAAGAAATATGAGTGGGTGATTGATAGTGGATTCTCTCATTATATGAATAGTTATAAGAGAATATTTTTGATATATGAGACATGAGATGTATGATGGAGGTATTGTAATATGGGGTGAGAAAACTAGTGGTGTGATCAGAGGAAGAGGTTTTATTTCTTTAGATAGCAAGAACACCACTAATGATGTGTTATATGTGGAAGGTTTGAAGCATAATCTTCTCAGCATTGGACAGATGGTGGACAAAGGTTATGGAATACATTTCAAGGATGAAAAAGACAAGATTATGAATGATTGTGGAATAGATATTTCTAAGGGGTCAAAGAAAAAAGGTAACATATTCCATTTGAATAGTTGTTAGAAAATTTGTTTGATTTCTCAAATAGATGAAAGTTGGTTATGGCATAAAAGGTTGTGTCATGTAAACTTTGATAATATTGTGGAATTAATTTCTACATATGCTTTTAGAGATATTACTAAAGTGAATAAGCCTAACAATACTATCTACAAATAATGCCAATTGGGTAAGAAAACAAGAACTACTATCAGGTCTAAAGTTGAAAACTCAAATGGATTGTTAGATCTTATTCATACTGATTTGTGTGGTCCTACTACGATATGAAGTATGCAAGGGGATAGATAATTTATTTTACTCATTGATGATTATTATAGAATGTTGGAATAATGGAATGGTGTGTACTGAGAGGGGAGGGGTGAATTAGTACCCTTCAAACTTTTTGTCAATTAACCTTAATCCTTTAGTTAATCAGTTCCTTGCATTATCGACCATATGTACTATTCTATCTTTATGCATGTAATATCAATTCATAAAATTTTGCGTGTAAACATTCATAGAAACATTCATGAAATGTATTGACACATGACACAAGATTTGGTAACATAGAAAAACCCTGTAAGAAGGTATAAATTGTGGTGGGGATGAAACCCACAAAAATTCACTATCTGCAGAATGAAGGGGTCAGTTAAGGCTTACAAGTTTGATCACTTCTGATGATATTACCATGTTAGGAGTAACATGTTTAGACTAGTTAAGGTCTACTCTATTAGGAGCTTTAGCAACATTTTTTAGTGTGCACTTGGTTAAGAGATTTACAAAAGGATTGTTAAATCCACCTTCTCAAAGGATTTCTTCTATTTGCTACACTTGTTATAATGTAGTCAAAAATACTTGTTGACCTAAGTATATGCAATCTAGAATTGCTGATTACAAATCCAATAAAGTTTACAATATGATGTATCACCTATAGTCACTGATTAATACCTCTTTTGTGCTCGGTAGTCTTGGATATTGTTCTTGGTAAGTGATTTCATCTTTTGATGTCCTGCATAAAACTTTGTATCTGATCCATAGATGTCTCTGTGGCTAGAATCATCATCACATCATATTTTTCTAATTGATTACACATCTATTTATATAATTAATTTGACCTAAATAAATTTCACGCTTTACAATGATAACTTTATGATCAAAGGTTTACAACTTGACCTTGATCTCCTAGTTTGCATGTTTTCAATCAATTAGACTGATTAAAACAATTACAATTACTTTACTTGTCCCTCAAGAAATGGATTTAAAGCTAAGATTTAAGTGAAATATAAAACTTAAGTTTTTTATCTGACGTTTAAGTTAGATCTACATTTCTTAGAATAAAATAGTCTCTCGGTAAGAATGGTGTTTAGGTTGCTCTTTAGTATGCCTATCAGGTTTCTCTGTAGACTTTCCTCTCGAGTTTCTCTATAGAGTGTCTTTCAATTTTCTCTGTCAGGTTACACTGTAAACTTTTGTCAGGTTCCTCTGTGAATTATTTTTTTAGTTTACATATTGATCTATCTGTCGGGTACCTCTGTTGGGTTCCTCTGTACTCAAAATTTTTGGTGACCTTTGTTAAATGTTGTGTCAGGTTTCACTATAAACCTATCTTCTGGTGATCATGTACCGATGGTTCAAAAACTATTTCCTTTGCATACTAATGACAAAATATGTCATCAGTCTCCCTCTTTGACATTAGTATAAAAAATTGATATCTGCAAAACTAAAAAAATTTAGTATATACACCATGTATTTTACCTTGTCAATATGACTTGCCCTATGTGTATGCTAGTATAGTATATGTATATGTATATACACTTGCATCTATATTGTTTCCCCCTTTCACCTTATTTCTCCCTTTTATTATTTCTTTCTTTGTCACATATTATTTCCCCCTTTTTTAGATAATAAGGACAAAGGTGTCATACTTACAACTTGTCAAAAATGTGGGAATGGGATGTTTGAATGTCCTTCATTTGCTTCTCCCATTGTTCTTTTAGGTGTTCAAGGGTCATGGTATCCAATGTGATCCTTGCATGCATATCATATATGCTTTCTATCACTGACATTTCCAAGGTGGAAATAAATGTTCTTGTCGATACCATATGCTATTACAGTAATGTAAGATTCAGTATAAGTAGAGCCTGGAGCTCAGTTACCTCATCTCTGAATTTTGTTTCTACCTCTAAAATCTCAAGTCTTAACCTTTTAGCCTCCATAATAGTTTCATAATGCAACTTGATTTCATTTTCATTGGTTGTAAGACCTTGTGCAATAGCATTTAGATTTTCATTAATCTGTGCAATCTTCTCACTATTCTCCTTAGTGAATCTCTCTATTGTGCATAACTTATGAACTAAGGTTATAGCTTATGAAAAGATTGGTTCCAATTCATTGACTAGTTTGGATAGCTTTACCTTGTTCTCAACCACTTCTTGGTTTATTTTCTCTATCAATTTTTATTGATACTTTTTCTCTGCGCGTTCTTCAATTTCCTTCTCTACATCCATATTCTATGATGTGATGGCTTCAGTAAGAATGACTAACTAATAAATGATAGAAGTATTTTGATCAATGTTGGTGTCATGTACAATCTACAGAAGTATATCCTTGGTTGTCTCTAGTACCTATGAGTCCTTGGTCTCATTTTTAATCTTATCTTGGATATCTTTCCTTTTACAAATTTCTACATACTTTGTAAGTGACTCTAGATCCAATGTCCTTGAGTCACAGTCTGGTATTTCAATGATCACATCTAGGGTACTGACTGGATTTTTATTATTTTTCTTCTTATTATTAGAAAGAGTAGTGGAGGAACCTATATGCATTACCATAGCAAGTTCCTTTGCTTGGTCTGATTTACTTGATGAAGGCTTTGGGGGTGGTGTTCCTTTTAGCTATTGCTCAGTATTTAACTATCGGTTGGGTGTAGATGTCTCCACATGAACCTTAGCCTTCTCTCCAACTTCTCCTTTAGTATCCTTCAGAGTGGCATAACCTTTCTTCTCTTCTTCAAATTTTTCTTTCTTATCTCCATATGTTTCTTTGTTTTCATCATTTGTGTTTTTTTCTCTTCTTCACCCTTATCCTCGGGTAAGCTTGCATCATTGTCGGGTGACATCTACTTTTCTGAGATGATATTGATAGCTTGTATCAATAATGGCATTTGGCTTGGTATATTAACCTATGCAACATTCATTGTTGTGTCTTGTTCCTTGGTTTACTTGGAGGTAATAGTTACATATTCATATGCCTTTACTTCTTCGGTAGGATCTTTAGTGATATCTATTATTGTCACATCTTGGATTGTGACATCGGTTATGTCTCCTAATGACTGCAAAATCTAAAGTATGTCATCCATTTATTTTCTTTCTTCATTGTTCAATTAAACTGAATTTTCATCCTCTTTATCATTTATAAGAATGTGCTCTAGGCTTAATATAGCCTCTGTTTCTCCATTGTGAGACTTGTCAATAAGTTCTAATACTCTCTCGGAGCTTGTGTCCTGATAGAATTAGCCCCAAGGTGTGCTTCACAATTTAGTAGATAGGACCTTGCTTTTCCTAGTCAAATTATGATCCTAATCTTCACTATAGGACCACCCTATTCAATATACACTGATTCCAAGACTTCTCCTAACTCTTCTCTAAAAGTCACAATAATTGTCATTCACCTTGAAGGATAACTATCTTAGTTTTGTCTCAATGCTTTCATTGGCTTTGAAGAATCCCAAAGCTAAATTCTTCATACCAACAACACCCATGCTACAAGGGTCTTGTACACACTTGGAATGTTTAGTCTGCATCTACTCAAATAAAATCCCATAAGTCTTCAACCCTCAAGTTAATCGAGTTTCAAATTCATACCCAATTTGCCCTATTAGGCCTAAAACACCAATTAGCCCTATCCAGTGAGTTTTTCAAGATTTTATCTCAAAAATTCCACACAACACATAAAAATAATTTAGGATTCAGATACCCTTTTGGGAGACATAAAATATTTCTAAGGTCTAGGGTTCCCAATCTGTCCGTACACCTCTGTCCTGAAATGTAGGGCTATTAGGCCTATTTTGGCTCCTCACTAGCTCTCTACTAATTTCTATGAAAAACTATATCTAGATGGATTGGTTGGGTTCTAAGATTGACACTAGGGACCTATGGGACCCTAAAAACACTAATACCACACTTTTTTTAGTTCTCCCACTCACACCCTTGTCTCTACATATATGTTTTTACTTGTCACTCTCGTAGCCGAGGTGTCCCAACTCACCTAGGGCATGACTTTATAAAAAGAAAAAATTTCCTCCTGACCTCCTACTTGTATATAAAATATGTAAAGAGGCTCCCCTAAGACATTAATTCAACCTTTTAGGTTAACCATGATTTAATTTCATGGGGGTGCCATAAAACCAAAATTGCCCTGATTTACACCAGTAGACTACCTAGTCTGAAGATATTTTCCTACAGTTAACAAATCAACTCAAAACTAATAATAATCTGATGAAAATATCTTATAACCATCCCTACTACATGAATCCATAGTTGGATCTTATTTTTCAATCCATTAAAACACCATAAAATTGCAAAGTAGTCGACTGTGCACTATTTTCACAAAAACTTGCTTTCTTGCTCTCCAAAATTGCATACATTCACTCTACCTTGGGAAACAAGCCATAAAGTGTCTAAAGATACCTTATCCACAATTTAAATCCATGGTAATTCATTTCCTAGTCTTAGAAAAGAGGGGATCCAATGTTGTCAAGTTGCATGCAACATTTCCAAAAAGTTTCAAATGTTGTCATGACAAATTTTGGCATCTTTTGCATTTATGATGCAAACTACAAACTAGGGCCTCTAACCCATTTAGATCCATGAAATAATCTCACTAATGAATCATGAAGCATCTTTGGCACCCAACATGGGTCTAGGACACAATTTGAACCCATTTCCCAACTTTAGACCAAACTAGGGCTAAACTACTAAAAGCAACTAACAAAGACTAAAAGTGAACTTACCACTAACACTAATTCACCTAGTCACACAACATGACCTTCTAAGGCCTTAATAAAACACACACACTAACTTGGATAAGGTCAGTTACAAGCCAAAACACTAGGTCTTTGAGGATTTCCTAGGTGCTCCTGCGCCATCCTCCCCTAAACACAAGACTTCAATCCATCCTTAGATTGAGTAAGTTGAGATCAACACCCAACTTCTTAAACTAATATTTCTTGATCCATACTACATCTGCATTAGATTTTCCTTTCCATTTTAACAAGTGTTCTCTATACTCCTTCTTTCTGGTCTTATTGTAAACTCTAGAATCCATAATTTTCTCTACTTGTTGGATTGGTGCATATGGAAAATGTAGTTCTTCAACCTCATGTATTACTTCATTCAAACTATGATCAGCATTAGGGATTGGGCCTTTGTATAGTACTAAGTCTGCAACATTAAACACTGGAGATAAACCCAAATCCCCTGGAAGTGTCACCTTATAGGCATTGTCTCCATACTTGGATAGTATGACACATGGACCAATTCTCCTCATCTAAAGTTTATGAGGTGTTCCTTTCTGAAGTCTTGCCTTATTAAGGTGAAGCATTACTAGATCTCCAACCTTGAATTGGACATCTCTTCTACTTTCATACACTTTGGTCTTGATCTTCTCTATATTGTCAATGAGTGTCTTCCTAACTGTCTCATGAACCTCTCACATTGAATGTGAAAAATCATCAACATAACCACTCCCTTTGGCTCCATCCTCTAGTTCTTTGAGCTCATAAATGCCTCTTGGATGAAGACCATAGACTATTTCAAAAGGACTTTTTCCTATAGTCCTATTCATTATGTCATTATAAGCATACTCTGCTTGTCCAATGAGTTGGTCCCAAACTTGACCATACTCTTTTTTTAAACACCTTAGGAGATTTCCAAGACTCCTATTTACTACCTCCATCTGATCATTTGACTATGGATGGTAGGAAGACCCAAAAGACAAATTAGGTCCAATATTTTTCCATAGAGTCTTCCAAAAATGGCTCATGAATTTGGTGTCTCTGTTAGACACTATACTCAGTGGTAAACCATGAATTCTAACAACCTCCTTGAAGAATAAATAAGCTATCTAACTGGCATCATTGGCTGTCTTTTAGGGCACAAAGTGTTCCATTTTACTAAATATGTCTACAATCACATAGACATTGTCCATTCCCTATCTTGTCTTGGGAAAACCTACTACAAAGTCTATGCTTAGACATTCCCATGGTCTTGTTGGAATGGGAAAAGGTTGGTATAGGCCTACATTTGTAGATGTGCCTTTGGCCTTTTGACAAATAACGCAACCTTCAACATATCTCTTCACATCCAAGTTCATCTTGGGCCAAAAATAAAATCTTTGGACTAACTCTTGAGTTTCGTTAACCCCAAAATGGCCACTAAGTGCACCATTGTGTTTCTCTTGTATAAGATTCTCTCTAATAGACCCCCTAGGGACACATAACTGACTCCCTTTAAACAATAGATCAGACTGCAAAGTGTACTCAGAGTATTGACAATGAAAGTGGTTTTTATACTCTTTACATACCTTGTAGATGTCTGCAAAGTCCTCATCTTCACCATATAGGTCCTTCAAGTTGTCAATTCCCATACTCTATAGTTGAATCTCTTGAATGGTCAATGCTCTTCTACTTAAAGCATCTGCAACTTTATTCTACAACCCTTTCTTGTGTTTGGTGTTGAATGTGTATGCTTGCAGGTATTCAACCCACTTCATATTCTTATGACTTAACTTGTCTTGTGATTTCAAGAAACTTAATGCTTGATTATCTGAATAGACAATAAAATCCTTTGGAAGTAGATAATGCCTCCATTTTCTTAGTGAATGGACCAGAGCATACATCTCTAGGTCATTAGAAGAATACTTCTTCTTAGCTTCACTCAACTTCTCCGAATCGAAAGCCACTGGTCTTCCCTCCTGACTTAAGACAACTCCAATTGCCACATTGTTGGCATCACACTCCACTATAAACAATTTCTCAAAACATGGCAAACCCAAAATTGGTTGGGTTGCAATCTTTTTCTTCAGTAGCTAAAAACTAGTGTTATCTTTTTCATTCCAAACAAACTTAGTCTTGATGCCTCCCTTAATTGTATCTAACATAGGAGCACATATTACACTAAACTGCTAAATAAATTTCCTAATAATAGTATTGTGCAAGGCCATTAAAACTTCTTACCTCAGTGCTTGTTCTTGGAGTAGGCTAGTTGATGATGGCCTCAACCTTGCTTGGATCCATTTTTAAGTTACCTTGTGATAGCACAAAACCAAGGTACACCAGCTCTTTCTTGATGAATTCATACTTTTATAAGTTGATCATCAACTTCTCCTCCTGCAACTTCTTAAAAACCAATTCCAAGTGTTTGAGGTGCTCTTCTGTTGTCTTACTATAGATGATAATATCATATAAGTAGACCACTATAAAATTTCCATTATACTCTTTATGTACCTCATTCATTAACCTCATGAATGTTGATGCAGCATCTAACAACCCAAATGGCATGACAAGCCACTCATATAGTCCTTTTGTAGTCTTGAAGGATGTTTTCCACTCATCCCCTTCATTTATTATGATTTGATGATAGCTACTCTTTAGGTCTATCTTTGTGAAGTACCTTTCTCCTCCTAGATAGTCCATTAGGTCTTTTATCCTAGGGATAGGGAACCTATACCTAATGGTGATCCTATTGATTTCTCTGGAGTCTGTACATAACCTCCAAGTTCCTTCCTTTTTAGGGGCTAGGATTGTGGGTACGACACAAGGGCTAATTCTCTTTCTTATAAGGCCTTGTTCTAAGAGCTCTTGGATTTGTATAGCAATCTCCTCATTTTATTGGGGAGTCATTTTATAGGCTTCCTTATTGGGTAGGGTAGCTCCTAGTATTAGGCCTATCGAATGGCTTACATACCTCTTAGGGGGTAAGGTTGGTGGTTTTCCATCACTCACTATTCCTTCATACTCTACTAGCATCTCTTGAACTTATTTTGGCAGCTTTGTCCTCTTATCCATTTTGTCTGAAACTTCCTTTGGCTTTAACACTAGTGAAAAGCCAATTCCTTCCCATTCACCTAAGGTTTCTAAGAAATATTTTCACTCCCCATGAGAACATTGGAAATAGTAGACTTCAATTATTTATCCTCCAACAGCGACTGGATGTAATATGTCACATTGTCTTTCTTGAAGGAGTATGAATTTTTAACTCCATAATGCATGGCCCTCCTATCAAATTTCCATGGTCTACCTAGGAGAAAGTGACATGCATCCATAGGTAAGACATTGCATAGAACTTTATCCTTATATCTCCCAATGGATAATTCTACCCAATATTTCTCATTAACTAGGACATGTTGTCCTTTGTTTAGCCAAGTGACCTTCTAGGGAATGGTGTGGGGTATCCTTGTCATATTCATCTTACTGACTGTCTCCTTTGACACTATATTTCTAGTTGACCCTGAGTCTATGTTGACTCTACATACCTTGCCCATCATTTTACACTTGACTCTGAATAATGATCTCCTTTGACTGAGTTCTTCCTTCACTGGCTCTTTGATTAGAGTTCTTCTCATCATGTGATTCTCTCCCTCCTCTGATTCTAATGGCACTTCAGAGTTCTTGTTTCCACTTGTCTCTTCATGAACATAGTTCACCCTTTTGTCACCTCCTTGAGAGGTACTTCCCTTCTCTGGACACCTATAGGTCGGATGTCCTAACTGATTACAATGATAGCACTTCATATTGGAAAAATATTTTCCTCTCCCTTGACTATTGCCTCTTTCTCTATTGTTAGAGTTCCTTCCTCTACTTGAAATCCCTCTATTGAAGTTCCCTTCATGTTGTTTAGTGAGATTAGTCTCTGATTTTCCTTTAGATTTAGAGCTTCTTCCACCATAACCACTTATTTTCCCTCTAATGTCTCTTCCTCTTGAAGTATTGGATTATTTTTT
This sequence comes from Thuja plicata, assembly GCA_018584345.1. Classification (NCBI taxonomy): domain Eukaryota; kingdom Viridiplantae; phylum Streptophyta; class Pinopsida; order Cupressales; family Cupressaceae; genus Thuja; species Thuja plicata. The sequence goes on along the minus strand of MU227534.1, from coordinate 864,105 downwards.
CTTCTTCAACTTGTCTTACACCTTGATAGCTATTTGGTGGTATTTTTGAACTGTGTCTAGAGTCAAAAGACTCATCTCATATTGAATGGTCCATTTAAGTCCATTAAGATATCTTGCAACATTCACTTTTTCATCCTCTGCTACTCTTGACCTCATACAAAGTCTCTGAAACTCTTCAGTGTATGAGTTGACATCTAGGTCCTTCTGCCTTAGACCTTGTCTTCTCTTGTGCAACTAAATTTCTTAGTCCTCAGGGATGTAAGAATCTCTTATCCTTGATACCATAGCTTTCCATGAAGCAATGGGCCTTTTTCCTTCCTTCTCTCTCATCTTGGATGAATTTCCACCAAGTGAGAGCATACCCTCTTAGTATTTCTTTAGCAACTTTCACCTTTTGAGCCCCTATGATTCCATCACACTATAAATGGGAACTCCTTCCAATTATTTGCCACTCATATCCTTTAGGTGTTTTAGGAATGATTCTTCATTTAGGACAGGGTTAGCATGAGGGACTTCATCTTCAATAGAGATTTCTTTGCCTTTCCATTCTATTTTGTAATTTACTTCATTTGTTTTCACATCAACCATCCACTTTTTTCTCCAATTGAGCAAGCCTATCTCGGAGTAATATTTTCTCCTCCTCTTGTTCATCTACCTTCTTTTCTAATTCAGAATTATTCACCATTGTTGACTCTCCAATGGATTCCTCTAGTTGTAACATTAACCAAAATCCTGATCAAAAGAGACTCTGATACCACTCTAATAGAAGTAGCCACAAGGTGTGCTTCACAATTCAATAGATAGGACATTTCTTGTCCTAGTCTAATTAGGATCCTAATATTCACTATAGGACCACCCTATTCAATAAACACTGATTCCAAGACTTCTCCTAACTCTTCTCTAAGAGTCACAACAATTGTGGTTCACCTTGAAGGACAACTATCTCAGTTTTGTCTCAATGCTTTCATTGGCTTTGAAAAATCCCAAAGCTAAATTCTTCATACCAACACCTCCCATGCTATAGTGGTCTTGTACACACTTATAATTTTTATTTTGCATCCACTCAAATCCAATCCCATTAGTCTTCAACCCTCAAGTTAATCGAGTTTCAAATTCAAACCCAATTTGTCCTATTAGGCCTAAAACACCAATTAGCCCTATCTAGTGAGTTTTTCAAGATTTTCTCTCAAAACTGCCACACAACCCCTAAAACCAATTTAGGATTCACATACCCTTTTCTGAGACCTAAAATATTTCTAAGGTCTAGAGTTTCCAATCTATCCGTACACCTCTGTCCTGAAATGTAGGGCTATTAGGCCTATTTTGGCTCCTCACTAGCTCTCTACTAATTTGTATGCAAAACTCTATCTAGATGGATTGGTTGGGCTCTAAACTTGACACTAGGGACCTATTAGACCCTATAAACACTGAGACCACACTTGGTTCAGTTCTCCCATTCACACCCTTGTCTCTGCATATAGGTTTTTACTTGTCACTCTCCTAGTTAGGCTGTCCTAACTCATCTAGGGCATGACTTTATAAATAGAAAAAAATTTCTCCTGGCCTCATACTTGTATATAAACTATGTAAAGAGTCTCCCCTAAGACATTAATTCAATCTTTTAGTTTTCCTACGGTTGAATTTCATGGGGGACCCATAAAACCAAAAATTCCCTGATTTACACCAGTAGACTACCTAGTTTGAAGATATTTTCCTAGAGTTAACAATCAAATAAAAATTACTAACACTCTAAATGAAAATATCTTATAACAATCCCTACTACATGAATCTATAATTGGATCTTATTTTTCAATCCATTAAAACAACATAAACTTGCAAAGTAGTCGACTATGCACTATCTTCTGAAAAACTTGCTTTCTTGCTCTCCAAAATTGCATACATTCACTCTACCTTGGGAAACAAGCCATAGAGTGTCTAAAGATACCTTCTCCACAATTTTAGGCCATGGTCATTCATTTACCACTCCTATAAAAGAGGGGATCCAATGTTGTCGAGTTGCATACAACATTTGCAAAAAGTTGCGAATGTTGTCATGACAACTTTTGGCATCGTTTGCATTTATGATGCAAACTACAAAATAGGCCCTCTAACCCATTTAGTTAGATGAAATAAGATCATTAATTACTCATGAAGAATCTTTGGCACCCAACATCGGTCTAGGACACAATTTCAACCCGTTTCCCAACTTTAGACCAAACTAGGATTAAACTACTAAAAGCAACTAACAAAGACTAAAAGTGAACTTAACAATAACACTAATTCACCTTGTCACACAACATGACCTTCTAAGGTGTTAAAAAAACACACACGCTGACTTTTCTAAGGTCAGAGACAAGCCAAAACACTAGGGCTTTGAGGATTTCCTAGGTGCTCCTGCACCATGTCCTCTTTAGGTAAACTGAGTATTTGTCTCTAGGTACCTTCACTTTCCTTGTCAAGATCAATTAAGCTTCTCTATAGTACTTTGTAGGCTCTCAATTTTTTTGAGAAATTCTTTGAATGTAACTTCATCATTTCTTCAATTTCTTCCATTTTGGACTTGGGTGGCATAACAGAAACTAGGGATCTTTCACTTATCTATTTTTAAAAATTTAGTGCAAATGTCCACCTTGCTGATAACATGTCTAGAATTTCTTGTGGTGTCATATTTTCAAACTGTATAGGTATATATTTGAATATACACACTATTGTGATGATGGCTTCTTGTATTTTATTCTGATCCTTAGGATTCAGAGTTAGCCATTTTCTAACGTTAGGCTCAGATATTGTACCTAACCTGATGATTGATGCAGTAACCTCATCAATTATGGTAGAAAATTTGTTCTTTACAGGCTGCTCATATTTTTTAGTGTCTTCTATATCTTCCTTAATTTGGATTAGTCTTTTTCTCCTCTTTAGTTCCAAAGTTTTCCTGGTTTGAGGCTTCCTCTTGTAAGTACTCACTTATCCTTTCTTAACCCGTAATGACTTGCATCTTTTTTTGTCTGACTCCTTGTCCGAGATGCCCCAGTAGTTCTTGGCTTCTTTGTTGGTGGTGCATCAGACTCTATTGATTCAGAGTCACTCTCTTGTTCACCTTCATGGATGGGAGACTTTCCCTCGGTGGCTTCTTTTTGTTCTATTTCTTCTACATTGACTGACAACTTTTTCTTAAGTGTCTTTACCATTTTATTCTTCTTTCTATCTATTTTCTTCACTACTAGGCCGGTCTTTATTCTTTCCTTAGCCTCTTCATAGGTTCCAAACCTTGGTAATGATTTCTCTAATGGTTCATTTAATAATGCTTCAATAGAATTTGTGGCTTGATCTATGTTGTTCTCATAGTCAAGTGGGGCTAACCATGCTATCCTCGGTACAACTGGTTTGATCAAGGTGGTATCGATGTCCACCATAAAACAAATATTTTCCTTATATTGTTCTACTAGTAGTTCTGGTATCCTCATCCTTTTCTGCATCCTATCCTTGAATCCATTGAAATATTCATCTATGATTGATGTAAATTTTTCACCTAGTGACTTAATGAATTCACTGATCTGAATGTTCACTAGTCGGGTAGTGTCACAGTTCACATTACGGACAGATGGTAAAAAGTATTGAAAGTAGAAAAATAGGGAATTTAGGAGTGAACCAAAGTTACATGAGTTAGATTTTTTTTATCTAATGTTCCTCATGTTCTCCTCTAATTTCTTTAGTATAATCTCAGATAGATCCAATGGTAATCCCTTCTTTACAATCTTGTGAGCAGTGTCTAGTACTCCGCATGCAATACTATTCATCCTGCTAGCTTGGAATATCTTGTATCCCAATACGCATGCACCAGACTTCACTTTGGGATCTTTGATGGAGTTTACCTTCAATCCTCTGACATCCCATTATGCACCTACCATCTTCTCAATCTGGGGGCGAGGAGGGTGTTTGAGTGGATTGGCCTTGTCAGTTATTGGATAACCAGTCAATGTGTATATTACATCCCTGGTGATCTATTTTGGCTCATCCAGCCACATCTTTCGGTCATGCACTTATTTTTAAACTCTTTTGGGAATATTAGGGAATTTGTTAGCCCTTTCACCTTGATATGTTTATGTTCATCCTTGATGGTTCTGTTTGTGCAAAAATTCTTGTAAGCTTTCTCAACTTCTAGATCTCCAATTTATGCAAATTTATAGTGGATATACGCTCAGACATCCTCGATCAGAAAAACCCTAGGTGGTATTCTTGAAAATACACCAATGTCATCAGGTTGCAAAGCAACCTCTAGACAGAACTTGTATTTAGGTTCTTTGCAAGTGGTGTTCTTAATTAGGTTAACCTTTTAATCCTTAGCATTCTTGATCTTGGAAATGTGAGATGTGGTTTCCATGGTTTCTAAAAATTTGGTCTTTTTTGGTGAAAAAATAGTGAGCTCAGTGATTCTAGTTACTTACTTAACCTGCTATAGTTTTTGTATATATGTCTAAATGTCATGAAACTGCTGTGAGTCACTTCCACAATCTAGTCATTGTTCTTTGCTCTGTTCTCTGCTTTGCTCTGCTTCTTTGCTCTCAATCACATGGTGAGTAAATGAGATATTCCATCACCTTTTATAGATGATTCCCTAAGTGGTGCATTTAATGATTTTACCCACTTCTCAGTGTTTAAAGATGGAGTCGCTTGAGTATCACACAAACTTTTGGCTTGGGGTAAGTGAAAGCTCACTTAACCTTTCACATATTTTCTGTCGGTGCTCGGTAAGTGGTGAAGACTTCAATGTCTTTTACATGATTATCAATGGTTTTCGGTAAGTGGTGAAGACTTCAATTTCTTTTACATGATTATTGATGCATCTCAATTTACATTATTAACTTGGATTTCATATGTACACTGATGATTTTTGGTATGCATTGACCAATGATATTGTATTCACGCATTCTTAACAAGTAATACCATAGTCCATCTTTAATCATGCTATTTTTGCATTTTATTAATGTATAATGGAACTGATATAAGGTATAACTTGGTATAGTATAGTTCCATACTTACTTGTTCTTCTTAGGTGGGGGTGGTGATATCACCAGATCCATTGGATAAGGTGTCATCAATTATATTACTTGGTCCAGCATCATTAGTGTTTGTAGCTTTCCTCCACATTTTGTTTCTCATCTCCCTGATATCTTCAATGGTATTTCCATTATAAAAAGTGCTTGTCTCTGTAGTCCTCGCTTAGATGACCGACCCTATGAAAGTGTAAGCATGCCATTCTGGGGTTATTCTAGCTTCTAGACCTTCTTATCTATTTTATCATGTAGTTTGCAGCTATGTGTCCATATCTACCACATGTTGTGCAGTTTGTCCATGTATTGTAATCCCAAACATATGAGTTACTAACTCTTTTTGGTTGATAAGAATTTTCTTGTTCTATTAGCTTTCATGCTTTCTTTTTCTTCTTCCTACATTCAAGAGATGTGTGCCCATGCATTTTTCAAGTGGAACAATGTTTTTGTATGTATTTTTCCTTCTTTGGTTGTTTCACCATAGATTTACATTCAATTGATTTATGTCCTTTCTTGTTACAGTTATAAAAATTTCCAATGAATGAAGATGTGGATTTAGGAATACCTTTAATTTTTCTTTTGTAAACATTTAATGTGTGGCATGGTTTTCCACATTGATTGCATGATTTCTTCCTTGGTCTTGGATTTGCATAGAAATGTTTTTGATCAGCTTGGTATGGTGATTCTCCATGCTCAGTATACCCTAATCTGGTATTGTTATTGACTCTTCTTTTTCCATCCAGAAAATCATCCATTCTTTTTGTGCTTTCTTCAGCTCTCTTGATCATATAATTGTGGTGTTGCTGAATCCTTAATTCATGCTTTAGTTTTTCATTTTCTTCTCTTAGCTCACCAATAGCTTCCAATTTCCCATTGAGTTCTATGTTAATTTGGTTTGCCTCTTGACTCTTAAGAATAATTTGATTGGTGATCTCATGATGATGTTAAGTAAGTCTTTGTATTTCTAATTCTTTCTCTTGTAGTTTTTCTATGATCTTCCTCCTATCATCAATACCTAGAATGTTCTTTCTTGCTCAACTTGTCTAGCATTATTCATAACCTCAATCATCCTTACCATATGTATCTCTTTAGTGATTTGGAGTGATTTCACTTGTCTAGAAAGATGTTGATTGATTGATTTCAGACTTGTAATGCTTCCTTTAGATGTATCTGATGTTTTGCAAGATGTAGATACTAAAGACTCAAATAAATCAGGTATCTCTTCTTCATGATAGTCTATTTCATTACAAAAAGATTCCATAACCTTTCTTTCATCCAGTATCTCTCTCATCTTGATTCTAGCTTCTTTGTAATATCTCATAGAAGATATGTATCTCCAACTTCTAATTCTCAATACTCTTGTCTAGCTTATACCTTTCCATTGTATGATCTTTTCTCTCAAGTAATTTAAAATTTTCCAAATAAGAGATCTATATCTGATACCAATTGTTGGAATATTGGAATGGTGTGTACTGAGAGGGGAGGGGTGAATTAGTATCCTTAAAACATATTGTTAATTAACCTTAATCTTTTAGTTAATCAATTCCTTGCATTATCAACCATATATGCTATTCTATCTTTATGCATGTAATATCAATTCATAAACTTAATTTTTATGTAAACATTCATAGAAACATTCATGAAATGTATTGAAACATGGCACAATATTTGGTAATGTAGAAAATCCCTGTTAGAAGGTAAAAACTACAGTGGGGATGAAACCCATATAACTTCACTATCATCATAATGGAAGGGACCGGTTAAGGCTTACAAGTTTGATCACTTCTGATGATCTTACCCTGTTAGGAGTAACATGTTTAGACTGGTTAAGTTCTACTCTATTAAGAGCTTTAGCAAAACTGTTTAGTGTGCACTTGGCTAAGAGATTTACAAAAGGATTGTTAAATCCACCTTCTCAAAGGATTTCTTCTATTTTCTACACTTATTAGAATGTAGTCAAAAACACTTATTCACGTGAGTATATGTAATCTAGAATTTTTGATTGCATATCTATTAAATTTTACAATATGATGTATCACCTATAGTGATTTATTAATACCTCTATTCTTCTTGGTAGCTTTGGATCTTATTCTTGGTAGCTGATTTCATCTTTTGTTGTCCTTCTTCATAAAACTCTGTATCTGATCCATTGATGTCTCTGTGGCTACAATCATCATCACATCATCTTTTTCTGATTGATTACACATATATTTATACAATGATTTTGACCTAAATAAGTTTCATGCTTTATAATGATAACTCTATGATCAAAGGTTTACAACTTGATCTTGATCTCCTAGCTTGTATGTTTTCAATTAGTTAGACTGGTTAAAACAATTACAATTACTTTACTTGTCCCTCAAGAAATGGATTTAAAGCTAAGCTTTAAGCTAAATATAAAACTTAAGTGTTTTATTTGACATGTAAGTTAGATCCACATTTATCGGAATAAAACTATCTCTCAGTTAGACTAGTGCTCAGGTTTCTCTTTAGTCTGCCTATTGGGTTTCTCTGTAGAATTTCCTCTCGGGTTGCTCTACAGATTGTCTATCATTTTTCTCTGGCAGGTTACACTGTAAACTTTTGTCGAGTTCCTCTTTGAATTATGTTGTCTATTTACATAGTGATCTGTCTGTCAGGTTCCTCTGTACTCAACATTTTTGGTGACCTCTATTAACTATTGTGTTGGGTTTCACTATAAACCTATCTTTGGGTGATCTGGTACCGATGGTTCAAAAAATGTTTCCTTTTCATACTAATGACAAAATATGTCATCATAGAATGATATTGTTAGAATATCTAATCTTTACTTGTACTTTAATTAGGAAGATTCATTTGGAATCCCTACATGTGTTTTGTCCTCTAGTGGGAGGACAACTCTATTATGTAATTCCTTAATAAGGAAAGTAGTTTATTCCTCCTTAAGAGGACTTCGACACATGGCACACACATTTATGAATGGTGGCATTCATATACTTGGGAGTTACATTCCAACTCCTCTCTCATCTCTATTTAAGAGATGCTCCTCTCTCATTTCTCGTAATGGAAGGATGAAGAATGATCCATTAAGAAGTTATTGTAATGTGCATCTTGCACTCTCTCTCTCTATTTTCTCTTTAGGCTATGGCCTCATTCATAATATCACAAAGGGGTTTTTCTTTG
>MU227534.1:826564-849993 GCA_018584345.1 Thuja plicata | reverse complement strand
TTGCCTCTCTTGTCTTTGGATCGTTTGATGAATGCTCTTAGATCTGGTCTTCATGGTAACTTTTCTCCACTTTCTAACTCTCTTGGATTGTTTATGTTCCTTTGATCTTCCATTGTTATTTCTTACAGATATGGGTAATTTCCTTGAAGGAAAATTCTAAAGCATTTGAAAAATTAAGATCTTAAAGAAGATGGTTGAGACTAAGATGAGATTAAAGGTGAAGTGTCTCAGATCAGAAAGGAATGGTGAATTCACAAGAAATGAGTTCAACTATTTTGTGAAGAGAATGGAATAAAGAGATAGTTATCTACTCCAAGGAATCCATAAAAGGATGGAGTTGTACTGAGGAAGAACATGTCAATTCTTGATACTGCAAGAACCATGATCCTTGAAGGAAACATTTTTTAGATCTTTTGGAGAGAAGCAATTAGCACTATTGTATACACTCTCAACTAGGTGCAAATCAAAGGAGATGCTGGTAAGACACCTTATTAACTTTAGTGTGGAAATGTGCCTACTGTCAAGTATTTCATAATTTTTTTGTAGTAATTGTTACCTTAAAAAGGATGAGGATATAGGGAAGTTTGATGCTAGAAGTGTTTTTAGACCACATAAATATTGTTTGTTCCAGATCTTCAAATCATAAAAAATGTTTTCCACCATAATAATACTCAAATAAGTTGACATCAATGATGCTACATTAACTGATAATGTTTATCATCACTTCTGCAACTCGGTTGAATATCAAAAAATAACTTCAAACATATAATGAGTTGTAGTTCATCAATCTCTCTCTTTGGAATTCATGGCAACACAATATGAAATATGTAGTATAAAATGCCATACAACAAATACCAAACTTCTGTTCTACAAATGCAACAATTATGTAGCTCTCCCTAGTTTGAATATAATCTATGTTATGTATAAACAAAATAATCACTATGCAGACTCTCCCTGTAGTTTTGAAGTTTCAATTCTTGAATCTCTCTCTAGATTAGATATGTATTTTCTCTCCCTTTCTCTATACTCCCTCAACAATTATATATTCGATCAACCAAATCTATCCCTTAGATGGATATATATTTCATTAATCAACTCTCTCCCTTTGACAACAATTCCAAAAAGAAAATATGCAGCTCTTTTGTAGCACTTATATTATCACAATAAATCATCACTGGTTTGGTGATCTCTTCATTCATTTCTTTCAACAATTGTTTTATCCATACTATGTTAGAACAATTTGTAGTAGCTGAAACATACTCTACTTCTGCATTTCACTAAGATATACATCCTTGCTTCTTGCTTATCCAAGTAACTAGTATTTCTCCAATAAAGAATGCTCCACCAGTAGTACTCTTTCTATCATCTATGTTCCCAGCCCAATCAACATCAGTATAAACTTTCAATTCATATTTTCCTTCTCTTTTATACCATAGTCCATAATCCTTAGTATTCTTCAAATAACAAAAAATTGTTTTTACAACAGTCATATGTGATTCTCTAGGGTTAGCAGAAAATCTTGCAACTATTCCAACTACATGTGCAATGTCAGGTCTTGTGTGAACAACATACATCAATTAACCAATCATAGATATGTACAAGGTTTCATTTCCCTTAGTTTTCTTATCTTCTTTTTTCAGTTTACATCCTGTCACCATAGGTGTTCTGACTGGTTTTGATTCTTCCATTCTGAATATCTTTAGTACTTCCTTGATGTATTTTGATTGAGTAATGTAGATACCTGCAGTCTATTGTAAAATTTTCAATCCTAGAAAAAAATTGATCTGAGCAAACATTGACATCTAAAATTATTTCTTCATTTCATCAACAAATGAAGTGCATAGATTATCATTACCTCCAAATATGATATCATCAACAAATATTTCAGCAATAAGTGTCTTATCATAATTTCCTCCTTTTAAATAAAAATTTTTGTTAGCACTTGTTCTAATACATCCAATACTTATAAGATATGAATGCAATATTTTATAACATGCTCTTGATGCTTGCTTCAGTCCATATAAAGCTTTGTGTAACTTACATACCATGTGTGTCTGATCAGGATCAACAAATCCCTCAGGTTGTTCAATATATACCTCTTCTTTTAGTATTCCATTCAAAAATGTAGACTTTACATCCATCTAATATACCTTGAATCCTTTATATGCAGCGTATGCAAGTAGTATTCTTACTCCCTCAAGTCTAGCTATGGGTGCAAAATTTTCTCCACATTCAATTCCTTCTTCTTGTGCATACCCATTGTAGACTAATCTTGATTTATTTTGGGTTACATTCCTATCTTCATTCAGTTTGTTTTTGAAAATCCATTTGGTGCCAATGACAATTTTTATCTTTCAGTATTGGTACTAATCTCCATGTCTTATTTTTATGTATCTGCTCAATTTCCTCATTCATAGAATTAAACCATTCTTCATTTTCTAATGCATCTCTAACATTCTTAGGCTAAAATTCACAAATTAAACAAGTGTCATCTCTAAACTTACTTCTTGTCATTATGGTTTCTCTTTTATCTCCAATGATCTAATCCCGTGGGTGATGTCTTCTAAAAAATTTATCAAGTACAAGTTCAACTCTTGGTTCTTCATTATCTGCTTCTATAGGTTCATTGTCTTTTGGTTCATGATCTTCTATTTCAGCATTTTCTTGATTCTTGGTCTATGCTACCTATTTCCCAGTGACATTAACCTGTTTCCCGGTAACATTACCTTGTTGCATGGTAATGCTAAGAATCTACATCGGTATAGTATCAGGTTCTTCCTAGTAAACAAATTTACTGTAATCTTCAAATTCTCTAATGTTGTCCTCATCATTTAGCTCAGTAAATTCATCAACTTTCACATTTGTACTCTCAATGATTTTGTTAGTTGACTTGTTCAAACATTTGTAAGATTTACTCTTAGTATAATATCCAAGAAATATTCCTTCATCACTTTTTAAATCAAATTTTCGATTCAATCATCTTTCATAATATAACACCTACTACCAAATATTCTAAAATAGCTAGGAGTATAACCATACCATAGCTCATAAGGTGTTCTTTTTGAATATTTCTTCATTTATACTCAGTTCCGTGTGTAAACTACTATGCTTACTGCTTCTCTCTAGTATGTTTGTGCAACTCCTTTCTCAATCATCAATGTTCTGGCACAATAAAAAATTGATTTGTTCCTTCTTTCAGCAATCCCATTATGTTGTGGTGTCCTTGGTGCAGAAACATGTCTCTTGATTCCATAATCATTACAAAAGTTAGTGAACTCATCAAAAATAAATTCACCTCCTCTATCAGATCTCAAACACTTCAGATCTCTACCAGTTTCTTTTTCCACTTTAGCTTAATACCACTTAAACATCTTAAATGCTTCAGATTTTTCTTTTAGGAACATGACTGTCATCATCCTAGAATATGTTAGCGATTTTTCTTGCAAAATCTATTGAAGCATCAATGCTTACTCTATGACTCCCAACTCATGATTCTTGCAAGTAAAATAGCTAATTAATGAGGAATTGATCCTCCTTCTACTTCAAGCTCCATAGACTCAGGCAGGTGTACCTCTTGACTTATTGTTTCCCAATAAATCAGATAGTGGATTCAAGGATTCTCACAATGATTTAATAATGTCTTTTACTGTAAATGCTGTAGAGCTTCAAAATCCAACCCATGATCTTGAAAAGAGTGAATAACATTGCAGAAAAATGGCCAATGTGACAAGGATATTCATCCTTCTTCTCTTCAATTTTAAAACTCAGGTAGGCTAACCTAAATGATTCAGTTCTTTAATGAATCAACAAAATTATTTGCACTATCCAATGCAATTTGTATACATTTATACTGTCAAACAAGAAATGAAAGATGATTTAGAATTTTATGAATTTGATGATGAGACCTGCATAACCAGAAAATATCAGTGCCTTATCTATTGGGAAACAGATTCAAATAAATATACATCCCCATAAAACCCTCTAATTCCAAACACATAGAAACCGAATGAAATGCCTTAAAAGTCACTCTTTTCACTCCAATACCTAGACATCAAATTCATATACAAACCTTTAACCTAGAACTTGTATTAAAGATTTACTCTCTCCTTGAAATAAAATTGAACACAAACTCACAGCTACCTTATAACCAGTTTATTAAAATTCCTTACAAATTAATACACAAGAGTTGAAAACAAGACATGTATAAAGACATCACAAATATGGACTTGGATTCAATTGATTTTCATTAAATTGTTCCTGATTCATTATATTTTCAAGAAAAAGAAATTAGAAAGATAAGACCCAAGAATCAGAATAATGCCTAGTAGTGTTGAATTTCATCATCCATGTACAATCGAGAAGAAGAAAGATATAGAGAATTGAAAAACTAGTTTCAACCTAATTGACACCTATCTATTTTTGAGAAACTTCTACAAAATATCTTCTCTTCTCAAGAAATTTGATCTGATCTTCTTCTTATTTTGTAACTGCCTCTTCTTTGAAATCATTTTCTTCAACAAATTCTATTCCATGCATGCTCTTTAAAAACTCCCGTGAAAGCATATTTCAATTTTGAAATAAAAATATTTCTAAAGATTATAATGTTCAATGCTTTAATTTGCACATTAATTTAATTTTTGCATTTAATATAATTATCTATACAAATTTTATCTTATTTTCCCTTTAATGCTTCCATTCACCTTTGCATAGACTATATCTTTAAATCATTTTAATTTGTAATTCTACACATGTCTTTGTCTTGCATTTACCTCTTTTATGCACTTTTATTCCCAGAATTCACCAGATTTTGACAAGTGTCATATGCTGGTCCATTGCTCAATTTAACTAGTCTTGGTTGGTTGAGTTGGATATTACCCTTTATCTCCAGATCTCTGAATTTATACACTAAGCCTAAGTTTACATAGAGACTTGGAGAAATCCTATGATCTCTAAATCTCTAGATAAACTCAACTTGAACTCATTCTTAATCTTGGTTTATCTAGAGATTGGGAGATTACACTAGTCTCTGAATCTCTGATTCTTTTCCTTGACTGATGGTTTATCTAGAGACTTGGAGAGAGCCCTTGATCTTGATCTAATCCAATGGCTTGGGTGTAGTCTTAGAATGATCTGGTATTAACTGCTATCATTTAGAGATCTGGCATGTGGTCGACTAATTATTGTCTCTAAATCTCATAATGTTTTCTCTGGTCGCAGTTAAGTCTGGAGATCACGTGACTGCACTATCTTTGAATCTCCAAATCTTTCATACTTGACTAGTAGCATTTGGGGATCATGCGACATGGTTAGTTAACTAATGTCTCTGAATCTCAAGATGTTTGACCACTAACCGCCAACATTTAGTGACCTGGCACGCGGTTAACTAATTGGTACCTCTGAATCTCGCAATATTTTGGCTAACTGTAGGTTTATCTACCAACTCAATGCCCTACTACCATGTGTCCTATCACCACATCATCGCCAAATTCATGCCACTTTTCCACCACCTCACTACCAAAAAAAATATTCGTCAGAGTGGGCATGCTTCCTAAGGTGCCTCCCACACACATGCGTGGAGAGCCTCTTGCTCATTCTTCAAATCACTATCTATTTGTTTTTGCATTTAAACTATACACATGTCCTTCACCCCACCAATGTGGGATTAAACATTTTGAATTTTTTTAAAAACATGTTCATTTTGGCACCCAAAATTTAGGACCCACTACCTCATGCATTCCTCTAGACAAGGGGCCCGCCAAGGAACCTCTTGGCTTCTTATTCAAACTACACAACATGCAATTTCATATAAAAATCGTGTAAAACACCCAAACCCGATGCATGTGGGATAAATCCCATTACACATTTGCTCACAAAAAGTGTCCGAGTGCGCTCAATTTCCTCCATGTCTTGCAAAGCACATAAAAAAAAAATCATATGCTTTCATTTCGCAATGCAGCCTCCTTCACAGTTTATGCTCTTTTTTATGATTCTACACCTTGCACACAGGTCTCTAAATTTCCAGGCAATTCAAATTCCATGTCTCGTCTCTATTCCTCCATGGTGTTGCATTTATTATTCCACATTTTGCATTGAAGTTCACATGTCTTTGCTTTGGCATCATGCGCAGGTAGCCTTTCAAAATTCACGTAGACTCCACCTTTTTCTTGCGTAGAATTTGGATTTAATACCTGCCAACATGAATTTGTTTGGAGGTTTTTCTATGTAGCCTATCCTCATATGTCCCACACAGCACTTGCTCCATGTTGCGCAGGCCTCTTCTTATTTTGCAGGCCTTTCCTTGCTATTTGGAGCCTCCTGCAAATCATGTTATACCTCCAACTCTTTCAACACAAGCTCCTTTTCTTATAGATTGCGCAGGCTCTACACACTTGTCATTTTCATTTTATTGGTTTTAAATGTTTTAACATATTTCTATCCAGGCTTCTTACTCTTTATTTGTAGACACTATGTTTTAAAACTTTCAAATGCTTTGTATTCGCATGGAATGTTAAAAAAAAATCTTCTTTCACCACGTGGGATCCACTTTACTGCTACATAGACTCCATGCTTTATATCTTGTGTGAGCTTTAAGTTTTGTTTCCCAGGCCTTCTTCATGTCAATGCACAAACTTAAGTATAATTCATAGACCTTGCTTCATGTTTGGCACAGCCTTGAACAATGCGCAATACTTGGATTTGCATATGCCAATATACATTTTTCATGAAGGTTCTTAATCCACCTCCACTTCCTACATTCCCACATGCCTCTTGCATTTTACTTTGAAGTTTCAAATGCCCTTTTTCAAACCACATAGGGAGGATGCATTGGATTTGTTCTGAACCTTTTAAATGTTTTATCTCACCTCCCAATAGTTAAACAGGCCTCCTCTTTTATACATTGTGTAGGCTTTGTTCAATGCGTGGGCTTGTCCTCCATTCCCCATTGTCTGCACAGGTTCCTTCCTCTACCACACAACATGTCTACTCTTTACACCATGTACTTTCTTGGAAGTTTTAAACACTCCCAATACCCCTTCACAATGTGTTGACCTCTTCCTCCCTCAGTTGGCTCATGCATAGCTCTGTGTGATGGCATTAAAAACTGCAAATTGCATTCTCTTAAATGCTTAAACTAAAGCTTCATTCCATTTCTCTATGGCACGACAGGGAGGATGCTACAAAGGTTGTGGAATTTTTTTAACAACTTCCAAATTGTATTGGCTTGAATTTTTTTCAAAGACTTTTTTGTTTTACTTTCAAACTAGCCCCGAAGATTTCATCTTTTGGTAGCATTCTGGATTTGAGGACAAGAGTTTAAGCATAATGGTGATGGTTGAAATGGTGCTCCCAAATCCTTCATGAAGAAATAATGACATGGTGTCCATGATATTTTTTTCTATGAGTGGGTTCCCTATTTCATCTTTGAAGTTCAATAAAATAGAGAGTAGATTTGGATGAACTAAATCAAAACCATTTCTTCTCCTTTTAATCACAGAAGATAGACTTTTACCCGCCTCTGATCATTTTGACTTTGAAAACAAGTCAAGTGACCTCCTTAAGACTCGATCTTCTAGATATCATAAATATGTTATATGGAGAGAATGAATCCAAAAGGGTGGCTCATGATGATCAACCAGACACATTTGGAAAACCCTTGAAGGTAGCCACTTGGAATTACAGAAAAAGAAAACATGAGAAATAACAATTTCTGCAACTGAAAAGAATTTGGAAAAGAGTGCATATGAAACCCTCAGGACCTGAAACCTTGCAAACTTGGAGAAAATTTGTTCTATAATTTAGTGGCACCATTTTCCTGATATGAAAAATCATGGTATTCATGTTATAACATCACGAACAGGGCCTCTGACTAAAATGTGCAACTGGTCTGCATTAAAATGTTAGAAACTGCAAACGGAATCAGATTGGCAAACTTTCCATACGGATTGATCATGACCTAAAAACATAGGCACATGAATTATTTGACCTCTAGAACACATTATAGAAAGATTTTTCTCAACTAGGTCAAATGGTCAAAATTTATAATCAGTCAAATAGGACTACTCAGATTTCTCGACAAAACAGAGAAATAAGAAAATTTTGGAAAACAAACTTTGGGGGATCTGAAAACCTATCAAATGGAATTGAAATGGCTTGAGATTTGAAACATAAGCTCTTTGATATACATATTAGACATTCTCAAAGTGGAATTCCATGAAACTCAAAAGGACACAAGTTAGTCAAATGCAAACTAGGCCTGTTATAACAAAATGACACTTAGAAAATGTAGATTTAGACAAGTGCTCAAAACAAGACATCACAAAATAACTTGAAACTTGAATCTGACGACTTGGGATTTCTTCATATGGAAAAAAAAAGGGTAATGAACACCTGAAATGCATGGTAGACCTCAAAAATTCATCCAGAAAAATAGGCACAAAAAGCAATTATACGGGTTCAAATTGCAAAAGTTTAACAAGGTACTCAAAAACCCTTGTTGCATTTTTTAGTCCCAATAGAATAATCATCAACAAATAAAATAAAATATATGTCCACATAATAGCTCTATATTCTCATTGGTCTACATAGGTCTGTATGATCTAACTCCAGAATATCATTAGATGAGAAATTCTTGCTCTTGAAACTAGATTTTGACATCTTTCCCATTTGACAATTTTTGCACATTACATGGTCTGGTTTGGATAAGATTAGTAAGCCTCTACCTTTTCTTTTTTGACTAATCTTAACCATGTTGTCAAAATTTACAAGATAAATTCTTTTATTCCCTAACCATATATCTTCATTCTTTGCCAATAAATAAGTAGTTTTAGTTGTGTCAATATAGAATAGGTTACCTTTAGATATTTCACCAGTACCAATCAATTTTCCTTTTCCGTCATATATTCTTTCTTTTCTATTCTCAAATGCGACTCAATGACCTGTGTTATTCAGCTATGAAAAAATCAACAAATTGTAGTTAAGTCCTTTTACCCAATAAGCATTTTAACATTTGATTTGATTGTTCAGCATAATAGTAGTTTTTCCTTTCACTTGACAGGGTGTATCATTTCCCATTCTTACTGATCCTCCATCATAATGTTCAAGAAATTCAAATTTTCCTTTATCACCACTCATGTGATGTGTATAGACACTATCAATAACCCAAATATCATGTCTACTAACTTCAGAGATAAGTGTTGTTTCTGCACACCTTTCATCTTCATCTAAATCTTCTTCCAATGCTGCAAACACTGTCTCAATATCTTCATCACTATCAGAACTGCTGTCATTAACTTTATCTTCAGGAATGTAAGTACATTTCTTACCTTTATCTTTGTAATCTTGGTTATCTCTTCTATCAAACTATCGACTGCCTCTGTAATCTCGGTCATCCTTTTTGTCATTAGATCTATCATTTCTTTCATCATTCTTTTTGTTAGGGCATCTTGTAGCAAAATGGACAACCTCTTTACAGTTAAAGCATATGAAAGGTATTTTACCTTTATATCTTCCTTTACCTCTATGCAATATTCTAACCATTAAATATTCAAGTTCATCAAGTTCGTTGTCATCACTATCACTGTCATTATTATTTTTTATTATGTGTTTGCTGCTAGATTTACCAATTTTCAAAGTAGACATAAATGTAGATTCCATAGATGGTACAATATTATTATCAAAGTTATTCAGCTCAAAAGAAATCAATCTTCCAACAAGACTATCAATAGTAATGTTATTTCTAGGTGAAACTCTCATTTCATGTATTGCAAAGACTCTTAAAGAAAAAATAGGTGATAGAGTTCTGAAAATCTTACTCGCAATAGTGTCTTCATCAATGACTCCACCAGATCCTTGAATAGCATTCACAACTTATTTAAGTCGGTTATTGTATTGTGTGATGTTTTCTCCTTCCTTCATTTGCATGTCATCAAACTTTCCATGAAGAATTTCGGCTTTGTCTCTCAGTACATTTGAATCTCCTCCATAAACTAGTGTAAGATGATCTCACATCTACTTGGTAGTTGTGCATGTCTTGATATCCTCAAATTCTAAATCTGTAAGTGAAGAAGAAATATCCACCATGATATGGTTATGTTCATGTTTTTCTTTCATCTGATTTACTGTCAAAGGTCTAGTAGGTAGAATGAATTCATTATCAAAATAATTTGCAATGTCGTCTCCAATCCCTGATAAGTATAATCTCATTCTACTTTTTCATCTCAAGAAGTTATCTTTGTTCAACTTTGGTGTGTCTCTCTTATACATCTTGTAATCTTTATCTTAAGTCCTTGTAAACTATTTTCTAAGCATTGTGTTCTCTTTGATAAGCACTATAAGCTCTAAGACCAATTATTAGAATAATTGAGAGGGGGGGATGAATCAGTTAGAATAATTTTCCTCACAAATTATCCTACAGTCCCAAATTTCTCTAGATATATACCAAAACAAATTCAATCATATAAATCAACTCAATGAAATTTATTATGTAAACTTAAACATTCATCAATAGTGTTTATCGAGTGTCAGTAAATTAATATTTTGATTACCGATCTAGGTCAATAAATAAAGTGTAAATTAAAATAACAATCCACAACATTCATGCACATTGACACAGATTTTTAACGTGGAAACCCTGCTAAGGGAAAAACCAGCTGGGACCAGTAACCCAAAATATTTTCACTCTTTTGAAGTGAGTTCGGTGAAGAGTCAACCCTATTAAAGGTTACAATGCACACTGTTAAATGTGACCTTGTTAAAGGATTTAAAACTAACAGTTCTCTCTTGACCATGCATTCACTATGGGGTCAACAAGAAAACATTCAATATTCTCTGAATATTATAATAAGGACTCACTATCCTAATTAGTTAAGAGATTTATATGTAATAATGGTTAATATGATACAGTAATGATCTGATTCAAATACAACTCTGATTTGCAAATATTCAGATCTACTCTAAGTACATAATATCTCTGATCAATTTGTACTTCTTCAGTTTATCTCATACTTCATACTTGTTCTACTCGGTAATGCTATTTCCTATCTTTTCTTGGTGATTTCTATAGAATAATGCTTGGTTCTATCTTTAACCAGTTTGATCAGTCATGCATAAAATTTACATGTGTGCATTAGATGTTTCATGTATATATTTTCAAAATGAATCTCTTGTCTCTTATATAGACATCATAGCTCATTTAATTTTCATCCTTCAAATCTTGTCGCTTAATCTCCATCATTGATTTTCCCACTTGATCCTTCCTTGGCAGTTGTGTTAAAAACACATTTCAATATTTTTTGTTTGATATTCCTTGTATTTTCACAACCATTTGATCAAATAACAAACTTTATCTTTTACCTCAAAATCATCAATTTCCAGCTCAGCATCCTAGTTGGCCTCAATTTGAATTAATCCTTATCTCAGTTATCACTGTGCTTGGTATACACTTCTTTTTACTCGGTGTATACAAAACTCTTCATTTACCAACCACATAAACATTGTTTGTTCCAGATCTTCATATCATAAAAAATGTTTTCCACCATAATAATACTCAAATAAGTTGACATCAATGACAATACATTAACTGATAATGTTTATCATCACTTCTTCAACTCGGTTGATTATCAAAAAATGACTTCAAACATATAATCAGCTGTAGTTCATCATTTTTTGTTATTTGCATGCATGTCTATTTTAATTAGATCAGATATAAGGGTTTAAATCTTGTAAAGATTAGAAGAAGTTAATAATTTTAGGAACAACTTATTCACCCTCCTCCCATCTCAGTTGTTCACTACCTTATTTCTTATACTTGTAACCCTCGTAAGGGTGTGGATTTGAGCTGAATTCCCCAAGTTCCCTTTTAATTGAACTCTTGAATAATAGACACTAAATTATTAGACAAAAATCCATATTGGGCTCTGCACAAAAAAGGATCCATCAAGTTGTCTCTTGACCCTTGTAAGGGTATAATTCTTGATCAGATCCTCATGAACTTTCTATGCAGCAATCCATATTGAGTTCAACATCAAACCACTTTCCTACCTTCAGAGATCAAACAAACAATATATGCATTCTTCAAATCCATCAATACCAAAAAAGAAAGATAAGAGGAAAGAAATAAAAATTAACCCAAAAATGATTCTCATGCAAACCACTGTATGAAAGTGTTGGCCCACTAATGGTCCTTGATTTAAAATTTTAAAATCAGATTTACCCCACTTGCAAACTGTGATCTAGAAAACATTTTACCCCTAATGTGTATGTCAGATCTTGAACACCCTCGAACTAGTTCAGATTGATTTCAAATAGGTTCAAAAGGTTCAGACTGGTTCAACAGGTTCAATTTACTTCAAGAGGTTCAAACAAGTTCAACAAGGTATGGAGGGTTCAAAATGGTTTAGTTATTTCAATATATAGTTCATGATGGTTCAATATGTTCACATGTTCTAAGGGTTCATAGATACAATTCAACCCTCAAACTAGTTCAGACTGATTTCAAATAGGTTCAAAAGGTTCAGACTGGTTCAACGGGTTCAATGTACTTCAAGAGGTTCAAACAAGTTCAACAAGGTACAGAGGGTTCAAAATGGTTTATTTGGTTCAATATAGTTGATGATGGTTCAAGATGTTCACAGGTTCTAAGGGTTCATAGATAAAGTTCAGTGGCTCAAGTTCAAAGAGGTTTGATGGTTTGAGTTTGAAGGTTTAAAGATGCAGGTTCGATAGTATGATTTGAGGTTCAAAGTTCATAATTTCAAAGGATTCATTCACAAAAATCAAAATTCATCTTTTGGCATAAGAAGGAGACTTAGAAATGACACTCTACAAAAACAATAACAGGCATGTATGCGGCTCAATATGAACACAAGAATCCAAGGAGGAAGGCATTGGAAATTTGTGGTCTCCACTTGCAATTTAAACACAACTGATAAAGTTTGAATTCCATATTGAACCAAAGAACCCAATAAAATTATCTTGGCCTATTTGATGTTCTTTTTATAAGAATGGTAAATTGCCTTCATCACCAAGTGCAAAGGATGTGAAATTTGCTAATAATATTAACACAACAAGTCAATTTTTTTATAGTTTTCTAGACCTCTACTTAGAGTCACATATATTTTGACTCTGAAAGAATTTTTTCGATCTCTCCAGTGAAGTTGCACACAATTAGGGTGGCACCAACATCTCCAAAAAATAAGGAGATATAATGGTGGGATAAATCGGTATTCCCCTGTACCGAGACATAATTTAACTGTCCAAAGTATTTTGATCTGCCTAGTATGAAGAATATTTCAATTTGAACTAACATATTTAAATGCCACTTGTCCAACTATCACTTAAATATGTTAATTTTTATCCTTACAAACTTTTAAATCAATAGTTTATAAATATATCACAATATAAATTAGAGAAGATCACGAGAGGAAAAAGAAAATAAAGGCTAGAGAAGAAATGGTTATAAAGAATCGGTTATAGTAACTGAATAACCACCAATAGATATTATTTATTGGGAAAAAGTTGATGAGATGGGGTTCTTATTTTACTGAAAAGTCTGTGAGCTCCAAGGGGAAGAACAAATTTGACGGTTCTATTTTGTAATAGAGATTTGCAAGAGGAGGGCATATCTACTTTTCATGTAGTTAGAATGTACAGAAGTTTGAGTCTCTGAACTCATTTTTTTATATTTAAATAATGGAGGAAGTGTTAATGATTCTTTGAATTCATTATCATTTCTCTCATATTTTATTGAGATTTGTCTTATTGAAATCATTTTCAGCATCATATTTTGTCATTTTAGCTATGTATGTGCTCATTTTGGAACTTTGTTTTTCAGATTAAGTCATCTTTTGGAAATAATATGTGTTCTTGGTCTAATTAATTACTGACTTTAAGTATGAGGCAATTGGGATTTGTATCATTTTCTTACATTCTCTTTAGTTAATGTTCAATCATTTTGCATTTACTTGTATGGTTATGGGTAGGTGTTAATGTCCTTTATTTCTTTCGGGTGAAAAATATATTAGCATTTTAATTCATTATATATCTTTAAGAGGGAGTTGTACCTCTCAATTCAGAGGAAAGTTATCAACTCCATGATAACTTATGCAACTATTCGTAGCATTTGTACTTTTGTCTGGGCATTGTGAGTTAGTTTGGGTTGGTATTTTTGAAGTGCAAAACTGTTCACTAATAGAAAGAAATAAGATAGCCTAAGATGATGATAATTCATCCATCCTCCAATACCGCCAACATCCAATGTGACTCTAGGGTATTTCATTCATTCGATGTCATAGATAATTCTTTGGAGACCTCGTCAAGTGTTGAAAATAAATCCCCAATAAATATAGTTTGAGGGGAGCTTCTAATGAGCTTATTTCCAATGTAATAACTATTGATATAGTCAAAGAGAAAAAAAATATTACTATAACTACTATCAACTGTGTAAAGTTGTTGAATATCCTAAGACTGATGAGAGTAGATATAGATCAATGATTGAAGGATTATTATACTTTAATTATACTAGATTGGATATCATGCATGCGGTTTGTATTGTAGGTAGATTCTAGCAAGATCCTAGAGAAACACATGTTTTTGTTGTGAAAAGAATTTTTAGATACTTGAAAGGAACATAAGACTATGGATTATCTAGTATCCCAAGAAATTTGATTTTACTATGATTTCTTATACTAATGTCGATTGGGCTAGTTGTGTGGATGACAAGAAAAGTACAAGTAGGGGTGCCTTTTTCCTTGGACCCTGATTGGTTGTTTGGTCAAGCAAGAAATATGATTCAATATCTTCATCTACTACAAAAGACAAATATATTGACTTGTTTCATCCTTCTATACACAGGTATTATGGATGAAATGGACTTTGAAGGATATTGGAATAGTATTTGATGAGCCTATCTCTATTCTTTATGACAATACCAATGCAATAAATATCTCAAAGAATTTAGTACTACATTCAATGGAAAAACACATTTCAATCAAGTATCACTTCTTAAGAGACAAATTTTTGGAGTGAGGCAAAACTTGAGCATGTACCTATAAAAGAACAGATTGATCATATATTTACCAAGGCACTTTCTAAGTATAATTTTGAGTATGTCTAGGAGAGATGTGGGGTTGTTGCCCCTCCTTTTTAGAAATAGATGCATATAGAGGTGGATTAGTCTAGTAGACTTCATGTTTAATCTTAAACCTAGACTAATACTAAAGGCTTCCTCTTAGGGGGGGATAAGTGTAGTTGTTAGATGATATATACTTTTTAGGGGGAGCGAAGAAGAATGAGAAAAAAAAATTGAGATTTTCCTAAATGTCACTGATGTTAAAGGGGGGATTATTAGACATGAGATATTTATTTCTTGGAGAGAATAAAATGTGAGATATTTGTTTTCATTGATGTGTTACCATAAATGAAAAATGGGGATCTATTATTGCGAGCCTGATAAGAATGAGCAGTTGGTTAAGGTATTGATGTTGTAATTGATGTCAACATGTTTTTGTTTCCATTAGTTATTGACTATTTCAAAAAAACAAATTCTATGTAGTGGTCTTGAGAGATATGCTTCACATTTCTTCTATGTTACAAATCTATTGATGCACAGTTTGGATAGGTTTTTAAGTAGTGTTTAGAGGTATTAGATTTACATTTTGTGCTTATGATTGTAGTTCTAATAAATTGGTGTTTATCTAATTATAACAATGTTTGATCTATTTTATTGTGTAAAATGCATCCTTCATGTTTCTCTGTGTATTGATTTCTAGTTTTGAGGATTTGAAATTGTGATTATAATTTTCTTATCTTTGTTGAGTTTAGTTTGCATGATTTTTTTTTTTTGTTTTGAAAGTATGGTTGAAAAATTTGATGGTGTTTACTCTAGGTATTATAACCAATTTGGTGTGCTCTGAACAGAGACCCTATTTTCCCTAAGGGTGATCATACCCCTAATTATGTCAAGACAATTATTCAATTAATTGGCATAATTCATATAAATCAAATTTAATCTCCTAAGTGATCTTATCACTAAATTACATTAATTGCCTTAGTCAATTAAATCAAATCAAATCAATTAAATAAAAAAGAAACAAATACATGGCTAAGTTAATTAATAAAAAGGAATTAAATAAAACTCCTCACTTGCAAAAGGGAAAGTCAATTCCCTAGCCAATGAGAGTTAAATCACTTGGATCACCTCACATGGATCACCAAAGATTCAATCTCCACCTCTCTTCACCATTCAATCCTAACCTTTCATTCCTCAAATTCTTCTATAAATGGAATGAATTTTGAGCTCAATGGGCCCCTAATCTTACAAGTTTGAAAGCATCCTTCTACTGCCCCTAATTTTAGAATTCATTTGCGAATTTATGATGCTCATATTCTTAGAGATTTCTTAATGCATTTTATCTCAAACATTTAGAATTGTTATAATCTTTCAATTGGAGCTCTAAAATAAACTTTGATTGAGCATTTTAGCTTGCATTTTAGTTGAATCTTCCATTCTAAGCATGATCTTGTCACTGATTTATGCATAATATGAGGGCAATTGTAGAATATGTCATACTCTTCTTAGATAGGGAGCAATATGTCTATTTTGGTGTTGATATGTGTTCTAACTTTTATATTTCATGTTATTTCACTAATGATAAGACATATTGAAGTGTTGTGTCGCACCTAGCAGATCCACAAAATACACACATTACTGGCACCCACCATGGGGCAAATCCTCATATTTTACCTCATCTTCTTATCATTTTTGGCTAATTTGGGTTCCCTATTTTCAGGTTCAGAGTCACCTTTAGTTGATCAAGGATCGCATATAGGAAAGAGCCTCGCATACATGATGTCAAATTGCATCCTGGGTTTCTAAAATCACATCTGGTATATCCTATATTGCATCTGTTAAAAGATTACATCCAGTAGATCATGTATTGCATTTTTTGTAAAGCATCACATTCAGAACTATTAATCGCATACAGGAAATCTAGGCTCGCATCTAGGAAAGTTAGTCACATCTGGTTGATTGATTTGAAAATTTGAAATATCTAACCACTAATATTCTAATCATGTCTATTTCAGTGTCTTGAGAAGCCTAAATTTTGATTGCAATTTGTTGTCAAAGCCTTTTTCTCAAAGAGGTGGAAAGTAACTACTAACTTGTGGTTTGCAAGTTGCCAAACCTCTCAACTTGACCTCTATTTGTTCAAATCTTTAAAACTAAATACATTTTCCATCACTTAGTAAATTGGCTAGAGGATTATGCTCTTTTCCTTTAAGGAAAATCAGAAACTCACAAGTCAATTTAAGATTTGAGAGGAATTTGGAGTAAATGGACAAAGAAAATTCACTTTTCTAAAGTTGGATAGAAATTGAGCAATCAAAGCATTAAAATCTTGTGGTAAATGAACAAGTTCAATTGTATAATTCTTTTGGGATAGTAATTGAACAAAACAAAGCACTAAATCTTGTGGTAAATTGAACAAAGCAAACTCATTGTCTAATTTTGGAAAAGTAAATGAACAAGAAAATCACCTAATTTTGAGAAATTGATCAACACAAATTTGCTTTCATATGCTTTGTGCTTTCTTACAATAGGAAATTTAAAATTCAAACTTAAGCTTATTACTTACTCTAACTAGAGGATTTTCTCTTCTTTCCAAGTAGAAGAATCAAAGACTCATCATGGGGGATTGAGTTTTGAGTGACATAGTTTGAGGAAATGAACATGTTTGGTGTGTTTGTGGGAGAAAACAACATGGAATAGGAGAGTATGCTCTTCTTCTTTTGAAGAATCAGAAATCTAGACTCCTAAGTTTTCCAATCCTTTTCATTACATTCAAAAACATTAGAGGGCCTTCAGGTTGAGGGAAAAGTCTCCTAGGATGACCCAAGTGAGGACAGGTTTATGTCAACCCTTCCAACTCACTATAATCAATATGCATCCTTGTAGGCCAAAGCCTCAAAAGCCATAGTCATTTTTTGTTCCTAGAATTTTGACATCATTCCTTGAACATGCTTGAGTGTGTGTAGAGCGGAGCCACTTGAATATTGCTTGTGAGAATACACACATTTGATTACTCATAGGGCTATACACCTTAATTTTGTGTTGTGAAATTCTATGGGGGATGACTGTAAATGGATGCCCACAATTAAAAAACACTTGTAGTCAAAACAAACCCGATTTATCTCCGAAAGGGTGATAATATTTGTGCAAGGAAAATAGTAATTGCCACAAGATACTTGTCATTTCATGCCCTCACTTGTGTTTGGAGTTGGCTAATACGGCATCATGACTGGAGCCATTGCATTCTTGGTGATAGCTGTATTCTAATTATAATGTAAGTGTGTACCTGAGTCTACAAGAAAGGTTTTCATTTTATGCTTAGAATCTAGGGAATAGGGAAAGTGTTTGATCACCCTTAACAAAATAACATTGCTTGATGTGTCCAAAATAATCCCTAAAAAGATAAAATCCTAAAACAAGAAATAATTTTCATTCCCTGACATGCATGCTATTTACAACTCACTGGAAGGTCTCAAAAAAACCCTCTTGTCAGACAAAATTTCACATATTTCAAGACAAAAATTTACAAAATTATCAAAACCATCAGAGGCTCACTTTTAGTTTGTCTTAGCTCACATCTGGATGCATTAGGTCATATCCATGATACTTCATTACTTTTGTTCATTCCTAGCTCGCATGCAGGAAACTTTCTCGCATTCTAAAAATCAAAGCTTGCATCTAGTTTAGCATAATCTCGCATCTAGAAAATCAAACCTCACATGTAGGGAGTCGCATCTAGGATAGTGGGTTGTTGCACATGTGTCTCTTAGAGAAATTTAGTACTTTTGGATATGATTTTGGCTCTTCAGTCTTATCATGTTACTCTTGTTGGTCTGCCTGTTGTTGTTTCACAAGTTTCTTACAAGTCTACCTTGCATGTCCTTTTGGACTGTCACAATTGGTCTCAAAACATGTGGTCTACTCATTTATCAAAACCTCTTGATTCTGAGCTCACTAAAAAGGAATCTAACCCTCTAGTGTTGGATTCATTCACTTTCACCAAACACAAACAAACTTCTTCTTGGACACACTTACTTGGACAAATTGAGATTATATTTGACACTATTGGAAAACCTTTGACAAACTTGATATTCAGCTTTCATGGTTAACATGAGACGTAAAAAGTATATTTCTTATGAATTAGATATACCTCCTAGTTTACTACAATTTCAACAAGGAGAGACATCTCATAATCCCCTATTCAATCAAGACTCACCCGCAATAGATGCTCCTCATCAAGGATGGAGTAGAGCTTTTGAAGACTTCAACAATGAACAAAACCAAAAATACCAAGAGTGTATTAGTTATTTGGTGATGGTTCATATCAACAAGGCAAGGCTACAGAAAGGAGTGCCACATAAGCTTCGGATGTGAAGAATTGGCCCATGTACCATACTGGCCGAATATGACACCAATTCCTACAAGGTGGAGTTACTCAAGGATAGTGGTTTGTCTCCCATATTTAATGTAGCAGACTTGGTCTTGTACAAAGGACCAATACTAGATCTAGATCAAATTTTGACTGAGGTCATACAAGAGGTGGAGGAATTCAATTTACCATCTGCACCAATCAAGAAGGAAGAACAAATACTAGATTCCAGATTCTACAAGAAGAAAAGAAAGAAGGAATAGAAACAACCCTTGGTGAAGTGACATGGACAAACAAATGCATATGCAACTTTGGTAAAAGAGATATATTTCAAAAATTTGGGCATTGATCCCAACTTACTCAATCCAAGGGTGGATTGAAGTCTTTGCATTGGGGGACGATGGTGGAGGAGAACCTAGGAAAACTCCCAATGCTTAGTCCAATTTTGGCTTGTAACTAACTCTAGCCAAGTCAGTGACTTTACATTTTAACCTTATAAGGTCTTGCAATGTGTGTGACTAGATGGATTAGTAGTTAGTACTACATCCAATCTAGTTTGGGTTAGTTTGATTTTCTAAGTAGTTAGTCCTTAGTATAGGCCTAAAGTGGGAAATATGGTCTCAAAGTGTCTTAGACCTAAGCAAGGTGTGAAAAGTTCCTAAAAAGGTCTTAATTATGCTAATTCATCGAATGATATGGGTTAGAGTTCACGGAAGTTAGTTTTCATCATTAATCCAAAAGATGCTGAAATGTTGTCATGACAACATTTGAAATTTTTGAAAATGTTGCATGAAACAATGACAACTTTGGATTCCCTTCAAAGTGGCCTAAAAATATGGAGGAGGAATCTTAAAATACCTTGTGGCTTATTTCTTGAGAGAGTGATGATGTAACAAGTTTTTGAAAGTGAATGAAGGCATAGTGTTCTAGTTTGCTGTAACAATCAAGTTATTTGGATGTTAACAATGTTTTATTGGATTGAAAAGCTTGTTACAGTGTTAGATACATGTATTAGGGGTAGATATAAGACTTTTCCATTCATTTATCAAGTTGTTTAGAGTTGATTAGTTAGACTTAGCAAATTGTTTAGGAAGTAATGTAGTTGCTGGTACAATTTAGGTGATTTTTAGTTTCATGGCTCCCCCATAGAATACAACCATGGAAATATTCAAAGGGTGGATGAATATGGTATGGGATCCTCTATATAGTTTATATATTCAAGTAGGAGACTTGGAGAACCATTTTTCTAATTTTAAAGCCATGCCCTAGGCGAGCAATGACTGTCTGGTTAGGTGCATGACAGACGTAAGTTTGAATGCAAAAGCAAGGGTGTGTGTGAGAGCTATAAAAAAAGTGTGGTTTTTGAACCTTTAGGGTCCTATATATCCCTAGTTGATATCTAAGGTCTTTCGCAATTCATTTAGATGTATTTCTAAGTAGAAATCAGTAGACTGCTTGTGAAGAGTCAAAATAGCCCTATTTGCCCTACATTTTAGGACACTGGTTTACGGATGACTTGGGAGCCCAAGACCTTGAAAAAAATTTAGGTCTTTAAAAATGGTATCAGGATCCTAGGTTAGCATTTGGGGTTATTTGCAATTTTTGAGAAAGAATCTAGAAAAACCCTCTAGATAGGGCTAATTGGACAATTAGGCTAATAGGACCAAATTGAGAATCAATCTTTAACTCGATTGATTAGGGATTGAAGACCCATTCCAATGGAGTTGGAAGGATGCAGAATAAGTGTTCTCATGGTGGACATGACCCTTGCATCATTGGTGAAGTTGGTAAGAAGCATTTGTTCCTAGAATCCTTCAAGCTAGAGTGAAGCATTGAGACCAAACTATTGGTAGTTGTCCTTCAAGGTTAAACAAAATAAGACTAACTCTTGGAGTGGAGTTAGGATAGTCTTAGGCTTGGAGACTTGAGACTATTGGGGTCCTAGGAGAGATATTGGGATCCTAGGAGATTGGGACAAGTGAAGTCCTTAGTAAGCTTGTGTGAGCACACCTTAGATAACTTACATCATAACACGTTTCGTTGAGTGTGATTTTGCGAATTTGGCTAAGTATGAAATTTCCCCCATAAGTTGACTAAAATTCTTGGACTTACCCATTTGATAATTTGATACCATATAAAAGAAAAATATTAAGTTCATTTATTTTTTGATGATCAAGAATAATATTTATAAGGATGGATTATGTTGTGTAACAAAACAACTATTAATTGTAACTATATAAAAATGTAATACTTTAAGTTGCACTAATGAAAAGACCATATAAAACTGAAAAGGTTTCTATTGAAACTCAAGATCACCTTGTAATGTGATATGAAACCATAGATGTAACCATCCACAAATGTACAAGAGAACACAAATAAAAAGACTTCCATTGATCCTCACGATTATATTGCAATGAAAAAAGAGATCATATACAAAAAATCTTGTTAAAAATATTTGAAAGAATGTAAAATAAAGTGAAGTTCCTTATTAAATAAAATATGAAATAAACAATTTTAAATCTTTGTCATTTACTATTGATCTTAAAATACCACAAGTTAATAGTTTTATCTTCTTCTTCTTTTATCTTAGAGTAATAATTCTTATGCAAATAACATTAGTAGATCAAATTCATGACAAATTAAAGAAAGAAAAATATCAGTTAGTAAACAAAAGGTAAGGAAAACTAGAGAATATTAGTGTCATGCCCAAAAGTTGGGAAAAAACGCACCAACAAATGTGTTTAAAAAAACTAAGGTTGTTTAAGTTTGAAAATGTATAATTCTTAAAAGTTGACTAGCGAAATATAGTTTGCAGTTCATAGTTATTTGATAGGAACTTTGAATAGGTTCAAGTAGCATCATGACCAATGTTGACTTGGCCAACCTCCGTCTAGGTTTAAAGTCACTTATTGTTTAACTAACTCACGTGTTTTAGTGGTTAAGTAGTTTGACTATGTTTGACTAACATTAGTCCACTATGCGATTATACATTTGGACTTTTATTAATTCCCAATTGAATTAGGTTTGAACGAGGTTTATGAAAGAGTCGTTAATAATTTAATTAACAAATATCTTTACTTCATTTATTGCATCTAATATGTTCTTGTATTGATATTAAAACCTCATATAATTGATAATTTGAATATAATTGTATTAAAGTCAATATAATTTAATTAATAAATTTATCCAATATATCCTAAATATTTAATTAAATAGAAGTAATAATATTTAAATATTCAATTGTAATTCAATACTTAAATGCTAATCTTGTTTTAATATTTAGTAACCTCTTTATTTAATATATTATTTTAACACTAAAATTTTACTAAGGTTAATACCTCTAATTAACTCTTAATATAATTATGATATTCCAATGTCTTTGAAAGGTTGATTTTAATCCACTAATTAATTAACTCCAATTTACTAATCTAATTAGTGTATTTATAAATTAAATCCTAATGAGAAATATTAAAAGTTAATTTTAAATAACCCTTTTAAAATTAAATAATATTACATTCCAAAGAAAATTAAAATATCCTATTAAGTCAACAATGAAAACTATCAATTAAGTTTGATAAATTTTGAAATCCATTTATGAAAAGATAATAATTAAATATCTAAACCTAAATCTAACCTAAATCCTCATGGATTTCAATCTTTATAAAAACTAATTTTATATACTCTTTTCCTAACAATTCCTTACTCTATGTTTTATGTTTTTAATATTTTCTAAATGCAAGGTTTCAAGTTTTCGCAGGGTCTGCAATCTCGAAGTGGTGGATGTGTTTCTTAAAACCTTGCATGGGTTTTTATTAGTCATGGTGGAGGGAGAGTAGAGGAGGGCAGGTTACGCGAGGGTCGGTCATCACCTTGAGACCCACCACAAACAGTGGCCCTTGGGCAACTGCTGTGGTGAAGTTGTATGAGCGGCTACCACGAGGCAAGGGAGGTCGGCCCTCTTCATATATATCTTTCATAGAAGGGGTCGCGGGG
>MU227534.1:814957-826454 GCA_018584345.1 Thuja plicata | reverse complement strand
GTGTGTGTGTGTGTGTGTGTGTGTGTGTGTGTGTGTGTGTGTGTGTGTGTGTGTGTGTGTGTGTGTGTGTGTGTGTGTGTGTGTGTGTGTGTGTGTGTGTGTGTGTGTGTGTGTGTGTGTGTGTTATTGAATTAATCTATTATGGCTTTGGGAAGAAAGGATATTTTAGCATAGTTGATTATAAATTGTTAATCAACTGATGGAGATGATGAAGACTGAGTGATAACAGGTATATATGTTTTTAGAAATGGTTAGATCAATTGTTATTTTGTCATTGATGTCAACCAATTGATTACTGATTTTTATTGAGTTACCATATCAGAAGAAGGAGAAGTTGAATGGGTGATAAATACAGATCAGATAATGATGAAGTAATGTTGATATAGTTTTTTGCTACTATATATTTGATGTTATCAAGTTGGTACACTTGATTGATTAAGCCAAAGATTGCAAAGAGTTAACTTATCACTGAAAAGACTTACTCTACCGAGCTAGATAGAGTCAGTCGGTATAAAGTTGTGTTAGTCGGTTTCATTTATCGAGCACCGAGAATGAGTTAGGTACCAAGAAGATAACGAAGTGAGTTACTAATTTTCCAAGAAAGTTACCTGTGGGTTTTGAGAAATACAAATCCACAGAACCAGAAGAATGCCTGCATGCAAATACATGTTACAAGAGAGAAGCTAAAAGATGGAAAAAGCGGAACTTAGAAATACTCAAAAATGTGAGAGCAAAATTATATTCCAGTTTATGAAATAGTAATTAAAAGTTTGACCTTAAAAAGGTGAATAAAACCCTAAAGGAAATAAAATCTAGGTTGCGCATTAATAATTAATATAAATATTAATTATAATGCACCTAGGAGACAGCTTAAGAAATAAGAGTAATAAAACAACTTAATTAATTGAACCAATGTGATTTAATTAATAAGTATAACATATGATTACTCTAACACCCCCCCTTAAGCTAAGCTTAGGGGGTAAGCTAACCTAGCACAACTATGAAAGTGAGAAATGGGTCATGGCAACAAGGCCTAATCAGGTACCCAATACAAGGAAATCTTTGTAAACCAGAGACAAAGGAGAAAACCCAGTGGTAAAAACCCCTCTCCAAAAAGAGATAGAACAAACATGCTGAAAAAAAATAACATGAAGGAAGGAAGGCCTCAAGAAGACCCCCCAAGGAAAAATTTTGTCACCCCAAGCATAGAACACAACTGAAGATAGTGTGGAGTTGCAAAAGGTTTAGTGAAGATGTCAGCAACCTGTGTTGCAGTGGGAATGTAATCCAAAATGAGAACACCATCCTGAATTAGTTGGAGGATGAAATGCATATAAATCTCAATGTGTTTAGTATGCTAATTCTCTACCGGGTTGCGGGAAATGTGAATAGCACTCTAATTATCGCACCATAGAACAGTGGGACGATCAAGAAGAAAACCAAACTCAGTCATCAACTGTCAAAGCCATAAAATCTCTTGACTAGCGTGCATTGTAGCTCTGTACTCAGCCTTTGTAGATGAAAGTGCATGAGCATTTTGCTTCTTACATGACCATGTGATAGGACCAGAGCCAAGACAAAAAAACAAAGCTAGAAGTAGACTTTTGATCATCACCATCACTAGCCCAATCTAAGTCAATGAAGCTAACAATGTGAGGATCCCCTGATATGTAGTGAATGCCATACAAAATAGTGCCCTAAATGTATCTCCAAATAAACATGGCATGTTGACAATGAATCTCATGAGGCTCATGTAAAAACAAAGAGACAAGACCAACTACAAAGTAAAGATCAGGACGAGTGTGTGTCAGGTACAACAAACTGCCAACCAACTGTCGATACAATATAGGATCCACTAAAACAAAAGTGCAAGAGGTAGACAAGGTAACACCTGATTGAAAAGGTGTGAGAGAAGGCTTGAAAGAAAGCATGTAAAAGAATCAAAGAATGTTAAGAGCATACTTCTTCTAGTAAATGAAGATCCCAACACAGGACTGAAAAATCTGAAGACCAAGAAAGTAGTGTAACAGATCAAGATCAGTCATCTCAAACTGCTCCATCAATGTGCATTGAAGATATTGAATCATAGAAGATGAGCTACCTATGATGAGAATATCATAAATATATAGCACAATGATCAAAACCTCATCCTCAAGCAACTGAATATAGAGTGTAGGATCAAAATGACAGCTTGTGAATCTAGTGGAAAGAAAATAAGAGTTCATCTTCTCATACCAAGCCCAAGGGTCCTGTTTGAGACCGTACAAAGAACGCTGAAGTCTAAAAACCAAGGAGGAATCCTACACAAATCACTAAGGATGATCCATGTAAATCTCCTCAGTAATATCATCATACAAGAATGCACTCTTCACATCCATCTGAAAAATGGGTCATCTCTAAGAATCTGTGAGGGATAAGACAAGGTGAATAGAATTCATCTTAGTGATAGGGGAAAATGTCTTAGTATAATAAATACCCTCAACCCGTGAAAACCCCTTCAAAACAAGACATGCCTTGTACTTATCAATAGAACCATCTACAACAAACTTAGTATGATACAACCACTTGCATCGCACTAAATTTCTTCCCTTAGGAAGAGAACAAAGATCCCATGTATGATTATTCATCAAAGAAGAATACTCCTCCTCCATAGCACTATCCCACTCAGAGTGTCCTATCATAGCTGAAAAAGTCTGAGGATCATGAAAAATAGCATAAATCAGAAGGATAGAACCCACAATATGAGACTAGGTGCGACGGGAAGATGAAAGGTCACCTGCCAAAGATCCTATATCCTTAATATTAACACAAGCCCATGTAGGCATCTGTGTAGGATCCTATGATGGAATTAAATGGGGATCACCATGATCATCATACTCATCATCCTGAAAAGAATCTAGAAGAGATAAAGGAGTAGTCATAAGTGAAGTAGACGCTAGAGTTAGGGTATCTACTACAGGAAGGTCTTCATCAAACTAGACATCCCATTGAAATAGGACCTCTCTGGAATTAGGATCAAACAACCTATATGCCTTGACCTCCTTGCAATAGCCAAAAAAAATGAGGTGTCAACTCTTTTGCGCCATTTATCTCCTCTGAGAATCAGGTATAAATGCCCATGCTTCACTACCAAAAACTCAGGCTTGACATGAGACCAAGCCTCCTCAAGAGTCATATGTCAAACTTCCTTGTGGGGCATGTGCTTCTGAATATAGTTGGCACAATTGACTGCCTCTACCCAAAAATATGAATCCATGGACATGGACTGAATCATACAATTTTCCATCTCCCAAAGTGTTTTTTTCTTTCTCTCTGCCACACCATTCTGCTGAGGGGTGTAGGGAACTGAAAACTGATGCAGACCATGTTCAGAGCAAAAATCTTTGAAAGCTTGATTCACATACTCTCCCCATTATCTATGTGTATCTTCCTAATAGAAAGACTAGATTGCTTCTCCACAAATGTCTTAAAGATTTGAAATGAATAAAAGACATCAGACTTGTACTTAAGAGAGTACACCCATGTGCGCTTGGAGAAATCATCAATGAAAGTAAGCACATATCTAGCACCAGAAAAAGGAGTAGGAAATGACATGAGGTCACTATGAATCAACTTCAATGGTGCCAAAGCACAAGTAGCTCATCCTTGAGGAAAAGGATCCCTATGTTGTTTGCAAAGAACACAACCCTGACAAACACTATTAGTGCAAGAAATTTGAGGAAGCATAAGAAAAAGTGCATGCATGATCATCTATTGAAGATATTTGTAATTGACATGCCCCAAACGCTCATGCCAAAGTCTTCTCACTGAATCAACATGTGATATAAGAGAAGAACCTATACCATAAGAGGGTTCAAATCCATCAAATCTATATAAGCAGGATGCAGGGTCAACACTCCTAGTAGCCACAATTGAATCATAATCATGGAGGTCCCTAATAACCACATCATGTGGTGAGAACTCAACTATCTTACCAGAGCTAGAGTGACAAATTTGATAGATGGACAATAAGTTTTTTGTGATATTAGGGACCACAAGAACATCTTGAAGAGAACCCCCAGCTAATGCAATGGAACTAGAACCCAAAATTGAAAGATTTGATAAGTTCCAATAGCATTCTGTGAAGTATCACAAGGAGAAAGTGAGGTGAGCAACTCCTGAGTGTGAGTCATGTGGTGAGAAGCACCGGAATCCAAAATCTAGGTGGGCCTAGAAGTTGTTGCTCATGCAGTAAGAGCATGACCTTTCCCTATAGGGGAGTATTTGGACTGAGGAGAAGAAATGTGATGCTCTTGCATGGCTTCCTCTAAAACCTCGAAATGTTTCCAACACCAAAAAATGGGATTTCCCTCCTTTCCACAAAAACTACAGGTTTCACCTATTTTATTCTTAGTCTTGGAGGAAGAATCAGAAGAATTTGAAGAATATTTACCCTTTGGAGAGTGAGATGGAGGAGTAGAAAGTAGAAGTAAAGATCTGAAACATCCACCTAGCACCCAAAGCATCCAAAGTGGAGTAGAAAGTAGAAGTAAAGATCTGAAACTGTCCTCGCAACTTGAAGAGTATCAGAAAGATACACTCATCATTTGAATTGTTCTTCCCACATCCCTACAAAATAGAATGGAGAGACTTGAACTTCATTAGGAGTCCTCAATGGTGGGAAAACCATCAGGAGTTAAAGAGGTCAACTCTGCATCAAGTTGTAGTTCCCAAAACTCATTCACTGAACGAAAAAAATCTGCAAAATTTCCCCAAATGGCCCGATGAGTGGTCAAGCTCTCCAAGTGAAACAAGAGACTGTCTAAAATTTTTAGTGCAATTAAGCCCATGGCTTCATCCATTTTTTTCCTATGCTAAAGAATCTCAAAAGGATGTTGTAGAATAAGTTGATTCTCATCGAGACAAGACCATAAGCCACGTGACATGAGTAGCCTGGTCATGTGTACTTTCTAGGTGTGGTAGTTATGTGGTGTCAGTCGAGCAACTAAAAGGGTCTGACATTGAGAGAAAGAAGATGGAATCAGAAGGGTGTTTCTAAAGTAAATGATAGAAATTAAAATGTCACCCCCACAAAGTAGTATACTATACCCCATACACCAAAAAATAACTTAGAGAGCATAAAACATAAGAAGAAAATGTGTATGCTAGATGCAGA
Source organism: Thuja plicata (assembly GCA_018584345.1). Taxonomy (NCBI): domain Eukaryota; kingdom Viridiplantae; phylum Streptophyta; class Pinopsida; order Cupressales; family Cupressaceae; genus Thuja; species Thuja plicata. The sequence continues at coordinate 821,299 of MU227534.1, read as the reverse complement.
GAGAGAGAAAAATGAAGCCTCTACTTATATATAGAAATCAGGTATGAAAACACCCTAATTTGCATACAAAACCCACATGGTGGTCTCCATCTTAGAAAGAGCTTTCCGGTGATATCTCATTTTCTGAAGAATTATATTGTATGCTCAAGTTATGGCCAAAAGACTGACAAGAGGTCAGAATAGATAGCTCACTGGAAAAATATAGTGACGGGAAAGAATTTGATGTCCAAATGGCTATAACCCATCACTGCAAAAAAATTTATGGCCATCGGACCGTCAAGAGCTTGTCCCTGACGTTATCACCTAAGAAAAATTTTAGCACGTGAAAAAATTTCTGGCCACCAACAAGGTGACATCACCTGCTGAAAAAGTGATGTTAGCATAAGCAGTGTCTGGCAAGAAATGCTCAGCGATGGGGGTTTCTCTCTGGTGGCGTGGTGGTGGTGTTGTAGCGGCAGGATAGCAGTGGGCCGACCGTAGTGGCATAGAGGTAGCGCGCTGGCTGAGGCTGGGCACGAGCTGAGTGCAGGTGGCACGCGGGCCGTGCGGGGGTGTTGCGGTGGTGGCACACGCCGCCTGCATAAGAAATAGTGTGTTTTTTAATTTTTTTTTCTCGATAATTGTGTCATGCGGCCTAGGAGAGAGAAAAAATGTGCAACAGGCCACTGTAGCCAAAATGGACAAAATTTATATGAAAATATAGTTTTTTGGGCCTTCTGAGTGCGATGGTGAGGTTTGTTTGCACCAGAAATGCACCAAAAAATTATTCACCTTCATATTGAAGACAAAACCCTAAAAAGGCTAAGATTTTTGCCTTTGAATCTCTAATTCATAAAACACCAGAACAGGCAGCAACAGTACAACTCTGATACTATGTAGGATTTGAGAAATACAAATCCACATAACCCAAAGAACACCTGCATGAAAATACCTATTATAAGAGAGAAGCTGAAAGAAGGAAAAATAACTCATAAATACTCAAAAATATGAGAGAAAAATTATATTCCAAGTTATGAAAGAATAATTACAAGTTTGACCTTAAAAAGGTGAACGAAACCCTAAAGGACATAAAAGATAGGTTGCACATTAATAATTAATATAAATATTAATTATAATGCACCTAAAATATAGCTTAAGCAATAAGAGTAATGAAACAACTTAATTAATTAAAGCAATGTGATTTAATTAATAAGTATAAAATAATATTACTCTAACATTACCGAGTACAGGATAGTGATTAAAAATGATGATAAGATCAAATTTAATACAAATCAATGATGATCTAGATGTTGATAAGAATTAAAAGAAGTTTTTTATAAGATCTATGAGCGATAAAATTCAATGAGAAGATCTAAGGTGAAGATTAAGTAGTTAAATATGATTATTAGAGTTCCAAGAAAAAGTTCAAGTTACAAGGTAAAAGTTAAATGGTTTACCGAGATAAGATTTGTGAAGAAATTGATTAAAGGAATGAGTGCAAATGATGGAAAACCTAAGCAAGGAGATTAAGAGGAAAATTGTTGTCTATATAAAAGATGAGAACTAAACAAGGAAGAGATGTTGGCGAGTTGAATTAAGAAGTAGAAGAAGCTAAATAATAAAAGTTACCAAGAAGGCTAGAGAAACAGAAAGAGAAGAATCTATAGTCTAGAGAAGAGATAAATGGAGTATGTGATGTCATTATTCATGTGAGCATAAAGGATCTGACCCAAGCAAATTTAGTTGATATATTTACAGATCAAAGTTTTGTTGTTGTTGATTAGCATTTGTAACAGAGAAAAATCTCTTAACCGAGTGGATTTAACAGTTCTATTTGTAAATCCTAGAAGTAGGAGACATTCCAAAAGAGTGTTTAAAGTCCTCTAACAAGGCTAATCCTAATAGGCTGAAGAGCTTAACAGATCTGAGGTAAATCCCTTAACAAGATCACATCTAGAAAATTTATTTGTAATCTTTAACAAGATAAGTTCTTAATCGAGCATACTTCAGAAGGGTACATTTTTATTGTGGGTCACAATTCTCACAGAAGTTTTTTCCAATTTGGGTTTCCTTGTTAAATCTAGTGTTATCTGATTTTGAATGATTGATTTTCATATTATGAGATGTATGGTTGTTTAAGTTATTAAGTTATTTGGTGAGTCGGTTATTATTGTATTCAGTTCTATAGAGTGAATTAGTGAGCTAAGTTTTAAGTATTTAAGTTTGATTTTTTTTTATTCACCCCTCCTGCCTCTTAGTGGACCAACAATTGGTATCAGAGCTTTGGTTTTCTAAAGTGTTAAGTTTAAAAGGACTTGAGTTAAGATCTAAATATGTATATGTGGGAAGCACCAAAGTTGAATAGGGAACATTTCTCTACATGGAAAAGCATAATGAGATTGCATGTGTCTGGAATAGGAGAATATGGACTTCATTTTCTTGATAATGAATATATTGCACCTTGTTGTGGTTTTTTCTTGTTGGCCAAAACATATCATCTTTCACCAGTTCACAAACTGACTCAACCAGACAAAACCCAACATCAAAAAGGCATAAAATACCTTCTACTCTTCGGGTTCCACAGACCCAGGCGGGTGTACCTTACTATTCTGCTTATGCAAACTGATGCAAACACCAAATAAGAAGATTCAATAGTGGATTAAAACAGAACAAACATGTCCTGCAATAGGATTCATAACTGAGATGAATCTCTGATATGGGAAGCCTACCCACATGTTCAATATATCTTCCAAACTTTCAACAGAAAGGGAAAATTGGTTTTTAATGGTGATAGTCACTTATTGAACAAAAATAGACCAGTGCTCAATCTGAGGGCATGGAGTCATCTGTGAATAATTCTAACCAGCATGATTGAAGACTAAACTTAAGGCAATTACAGGATCTGACACAAAAATAGATATACCTTATATATCTACCTCAGTAGATTTAAACAAATTAATCGATCAGATTCATTTGCTACCCTGAACTTTGTTGAAATATCTCTAAGGTATATTCTCTCCTTGAAAGAACCCTAGAAGTATTTTCATATATCTGCCTTATAGATATATAAATTGAAAAAGCTCCTTGAACATTCAATTAAAAAAAATTCAAAACGCTAAAATGAAGATAGAAAATCCACTAATTGCTTCAGAAACTGTGAACTGGATTTCATTCAGAAGTCATCATCAATTACTACATTCAACACAGATTTCTCCAGAAAAGACTAGATATATTGCAATTGACTTAGTATTATTTTGGATAGAAAAATGACCATCATCCTCTTAGTTGTCTTGGAATCCTTTTATAGCACAAGGATGCAACAAGCTACCGACATACTGGAAGAATTATACAACTGCGTGTAACAAAATTCTGCAACCGAACATAGGTGGCAGCTAATTAACAAGGTTTGTTTTTTGTGGCTTAACCATATTCGATTCATCCTTTTTTGCTTCCCATCTGTCCTTCTTTGATGGTACGCCAATCAAAAGGAAACAACTTTCACTTTACCTGGCATGCATAGCAATTCTGGTCTTAAACACGAATCTTGCCATGTCTCTTTTCTGTTTTGCACCATGTTGTGCTCTGTTTGCTGTTTCTTCATTTCTGGAAAGATCCTTGCGAGTGAGCGACGCACTCCTGCTATTCACTTGGTCACATACTCACCATCCATCCTTGCTCCACTTTTCATCTTCTACGAGTGAGCGATGACCAAATTCTGAACCTCTTTTCATGTCTGTCGCACCCTCGCGCTACTTTTATGCTTTACTTTTTGATTCATGCGAGTGAGCGATGCTTCCTTCACTGACAGCTCATCGCACGCTTGCGAGCTAACTTTTCATTTTACCTTAGTCTGGGTGACTGAGCGACAATGCCTCTTATCCTTTAGCTACTCCCTAATCACACACTCGCTGACTGTTCAAACTTAACTTTTTGATCTGGGCGACTGAGTGATGCTTTTCTCTGTTGACTCATCGCCTACTTGCGAATTGGATTTTCTTTCACCTTCATTGATCGGCGAGTGCACAACATCCTTCACTTTTCAACTTGTCGCACACCCGCGAGCTAACATTTCATATTATGTCATTATCGGCGAGTGTGTGACTATCTCTTTTCTTTCCTTGTCGCACCCTCATGAGCTCTGTTCCTTCCATTTTTTTTGATCGATTACTGAGCGATGTCTTTCCCTTTTTTACCTCGTCGCACCCTCATGAGCTGATTTCTGATCGCCTCAAAACATCAGCGAGTGAGCGAGGCATTTGGCTAATCCTTTAGTCGCTCGGTCGCAGACTATTATGCATCTTGAAAAGCACTTGTGCGACTGAGCGATGAATATTGCATATTAGTGTTTCATGCTTTCATCACACACTCGCACTGCAAAACACAATAGAGTTAGAACCTACGCGAGTGGGCGACCTACAGGACAGGACCTTGTCGCGCACTCGCACAACTTATGACATTAACATAAAATAGTGAGTGGGTATGTGACTGCTTGAGATTTAAACAAGAATCGCTCAGTCGCAGAGCATGAGATAAATAGAATAACATTACAGCGAGTGCACGACTTACATAACTTTAACCCATCGCTGACTCGCAGACCTATTACTTGACCTTAATAAAACATCGTGACTGCATGATTTGCATTGCAAAATAGCATGTCACCCACTCACACGACTTAAAAACTTTGACATGAACTCATCGCGACTGCGCGATGATCTATTATGCAGCTCGTCGCCAACTCGTACAACTTAAAGACATTTGAAAAAGACCGACGCGACAGAGTGAGTGAGATAAAAAATTACTTCAAAAAGGGTTTTGACCATTTTTTGTGCGGCAAAGCATGGGATTTAAAATCAAATAAGCCCGGGAAAAGCTAAAGAGTGGGAAATTCAAATTTTTTCAATATAGTGCTAACAATGGCTCTATCTAGGGACGCGTGCCCCATGCGGGCATGCAGAGAATTCAGAATCATTGGTATAGCAGACCATTCAAAAGTAAATCAGATTTTTCCTTCCTCTTCTGACTTCAAAATTATCTCTCTAGAAATCCTTATTGAAAACCACACACCACACACAACTGAAAACAAATCAACTATACAGTGTATACATTGTTTACAAAATCCATAGGCCCTTCCTTGTCTGACATCAACACTTACCCCTATCAAAAATATGGTTCTCATCTCCATGAAACACAGGTAAACTATAAATATCACTTTCATCTGCTTGATCCAACACACTATCATAAATCTTTAGCATATCACATATAAAATAATCAATACTTTTACTGTCAATATGCATTGGGAAATCACAAAAGTAAAAAATGTGTTGATCACTATGTAATAGAAGGCTGTCACATTCTTTTAAATTTCCAACCAGCTGAAAAGAAAAACATTCCAAATCCACTATATGGTTGGAAGGATTCTGATTTACTTCAAGTAATGCTTGGACATCAAATGAAAAAGATTCATATTCCATCCAATGTGTATCACGCAAGCACTCAATTGAATCATGATGAACTACCACTTGTAGCTTCATATTTAGTTCATCCCCATAAACATCAACATGCTGAATTGGAAAAAGAAAAGATTCATTTTCTGTCTGATAGCTGACATGTCCTTGTTGATTCTTTTCAACATCTTTAAATGACAATGCATCAACACTTTCATCATCACCCCATACTTGCAAAAATGAACATACCTCTAGTTGAAGCAAGTAATCTGAAGTAGAATCTGAATCTTCTCCCAGCTCCACACCAAACATTTCAAACTGAGGTTCAGATAAATCATCAGGCAGTTCATTGTATATATTATCATCTTGGCACACATCTCCTTGATGTAAATCAGTGTTATGAGAGGTAACATCAGCATGATCAACTTCCTTTTGGCAGAGAACTGATTCTTTTAGCATCATTTCTAAGGTTGGTTCACACAAGTCTGATATTAATCCATCAGCATCAACTTCACATGGAAAATCATATGATGAAAACATACAAACTGAAAAATCAATGCTATCATCATTGTTATCCGACACAAAAGAATTCATCTCTTTCTTTGACAAATCACCCTCTTCAAAATCATCTTTAACACATGATAACTTCTGGTCCTTCTCACAAGGTTGCCTGTAAACCATTTTCTTGTCTTGAAAAAGACCAAGATTGTTGTGGCTCCATGATTCCTCTTCTTCATCATCAACACTACAAGATTCTGATAGGATCTCATCACTTGGGGCTTTATCATCGTTCGATGAAAGATCTGCCCCCTCCTCATTTTCAAAACTTGGCTGCAAACAATTTTCTTCTACAACCTCATAACTAGAAAAACTAGTTTCAAACTTATTAGGTGTGTAACCCTTGTATATGTCTATCTCT
>MU227534.1:739646-812527 GCA_018584345.1 Thuja plicata | reverse complement strand
TTGCACCATGCTGTGCTCTGTTTGTTGTTTCTTCATTTCTGGAAAGATCCTTGCGAGTGAGCGACACACTCCTTCTATTCACTTGGTCACATACTCGCCATCCATCCTTGCTCCACTTTTCATCTTCTGCGAGTGAGTGATGACCAAATTCTGAACCTCTTTTCATGTCTGTCGCACCCTCGCGCTACTTTTATGCTTTACTTTTTGATTCATGCGAGTGAGCGATGCTTCCTTCACTGACATCTCATCGCACGCTCGTGAGATAACTTTTCATTTTACCTTAGTCTAGGTGACTGAGTGAAAATTCCTCTTATCCTTCAGCTACTCCCTAATCACACACTCACTGACTATTCAAACTTAACTTTTTGATCTAGGCGACTAAGCGATGCTTTTCTCCTTTGACTCGTCGCCTACTCGCGAACTGGCTTTTCTTTCACCTTCATTGATCGGCGAGTGCACGACATCCTTCACTTTTCAACTCGTCACACACCCGTGAGCTAACATTTCATATTATGTCATTATCGGCGAGTGTGCGACTATCTCTTTTCTTTCCTTGTCGCACCCTCGCGAGCTCTGTTCCTTCCATATTTTTTGATCGGCGACTGAGCGATGTCTTTCCCTTTTTTACCTCATCGCACCCTCGCGAGCTGATTTTTTATCACCTCAAAACATCAACGAGTGAATGAGGCATTTGGCTAATCCTTTAGTCACTCAGTCGCAGACTATTATGCATCTTGAAAAGCACTTGTGCGACTAAGCGATGAATATTGCATATTAGTGTTTCATGCTTTCGTCGCGCACTCACACTGCAAAACACAATAGAGTTAGAACCTATGTGAGTGGGTGACCTACAAGACAGGACCTCATCATGCACTCGCACAACTTATGACATTAACATAAAATAATGAGCGGGTATGCGACTGCTTGAGATTTAAACAGGAATCGCTCGGTCGCAGAGCATGAGATAAACAGAATAACATTACAGCGAGTGCGTGACTTACATAACTTTAACCCATCGCTAACTCGCAGACCTATTACTTGACCTTAATAAAACATCACGACTGCGTGATTTTCATTGCAAAAAAACTCGTCGCCCACTCACAGGACTTAAAAACTTTGACATGAACTCATCGCGACTACGCGATGATCTATTATTGCAGCTCGTCGCCAACTCGCACAACTTAAGGACATTTGAAAAAGACCAGCGCGACAGAGCGAGTGAGCTAAAAAATTACTTCAAAAAGGGTTTTGACCATTTTTTGCGTGGCAAAGCATGGGATTTTAAATCAAATAAGCCCGGGAAAAGCTAAAGAGCAGGAAATTCAAATTTTTTCAATATAGTGCTAACACACCTACAACTACACCTTTGACAATTAGTGAGAAAAGACAGAAGCAAGAACACACATAAGTCATGATTGAGATTTATTCTACACTTACCAACCAGGAATATGATGAACTTGATGGATGTACTACTTCAAAACAAATGTGAGATAAGCTTATTTTGACCTATGGTGGAGATCAGCATGTTCAAAAGGAAAAAAGTAAAAAAGTTTGAGAGGTAAATTTGACTCAATGAGAATGAAAGAAGGAGAAAACATAATACAATATAGCACTATACCTAAGGAGATTGTTAATTCTATTAGAGGAGTTGGTGGATCCATAACATAAGAATGTGTTACAAGTAAAATGTTGAGAACCCTACTACCGAATTATGCTATTCGAGTATCTACTAAACAAGAGTTGAGATCCATTCCTTAGATAAATGTTTCACTTAATTCTACTATTGGTAAGCTAGTTGCATTTAAGATTAATGATTTTAATAATAGTCTACCTGCTACATCTAAGATTGAGTATGCATTTAAGTCATATTTGAATATTGGAAGTTCTAAAGACTCTAGACCTAGTGATAGATACTTGAGTAGTGCTAGTGAGAGATTTTATAGCTATCAGAGTGGTTTGGAAGATTTATATGTTGCAGATGAAGAGAACAAGAGAGAGTTTCAAGATTTGTTGGATAGAAGGCTAAAAAGAGGCAAATGCAAATACCAAGGTAAGTTACCCTTGAAATGTTTTAATTGCAACAAGATTGGTCATTTTGCATCTAACTACCCTGAGAAAAATAATGAGGAGAAGAAAGATAACAGAGATAAGGACAAAAGAGAAAATAGATTCAGGAGATTCAAAGACTACAAAAATAAAGGTAAGAAATCTTGTCATATTGCTAATGAATACCTAAGGGGTGATGATTCAGATGACAGTGATGAAAAATAATTTGTGTATGTTTCTATTAAAGACAATTTTGATGAAGAAAAGAAAGAAGAACCAAGAGCACTAATCTCACAAGTAAGAATGAAACAAGGATTATAGATAGTGGTTGTTCACATCACATGACTGGTGACACACTTAAGTTTATTTCCTTGGAAAAGCATGAGGGAGGATTTGTTAGATTTGGTAATGATGCTCCATACCCTATGAAAGGAAAAGGTTCTATAATTCTACTGAATAACACAAGATGTGATGATGTTTATTGTGTTGAAGGTTTAAAGTATAATTTATTGAGTGTTGCACAGTTAAATAACATAGGTCACCGACTGGAATTTCAAGATGGAAAGGTGAAAGTTTTTGATAAGGAGAGTTTGATTGCTACTAGAGAACAATATAGAGGTAATTTATTTTATCTTGATACTTATATGAATGGTTTCATGTTTGCTAAATTTGAAGATGTTTGGCTATGGTACAAAAGGCTTTGTCATGTTAATTTTGACAACTTGATCAAAGTGAGTAAAAAGAATAGTGTCAGAGGATCAATGAGATTAGAGAAACTTTATAATGTTATGTGCAAAGAATGTCAAATGGGAAAGATGACTAAATCTAGTTTTTCAAGAAAGACTTATGTTACACAATGAATTTTGGATTTAGTGCATACTGATTTATGTGGACCCATGACAACTCAAAGTTACTATGGAGACATATATTTTATTTTATTTGTGAATGATTATTCTAGAATGATGTCTGTAATGTTTTTAAGAGAAACATATGATTCATTTCAAATTTTTAAGTGGTACAAGACCAGAGTTGAGAAAGAAATAGGAGGACAACTGAAATGTAAGAGATCTGATAAAGGAGGTGAGTTTACACTATTTTGTAATTAAAATGGAATTAAGAGATAGATGTCAGCACCAAGGATACCACAACAGGATGGTATTGCTGAGAGAAGAAATAGATCTATTTTTTATTATGCAAGGACACTAATGATTAAGAAATATATTTCACAAAAATTTTGGACAGAAGAAATATGTACTAATGTTTACACATTGAACCAAGTACAAATGAAGAAACGTACCAATAGAACACCTTATGAAATCTGGTATGAACACAAACCTAATATGAGTTATTTCAAAGTTTTTGGAAGTAGATGTTATATCTTGAAAGATTCTAGAAAAGGAAATTTTGTTTCTTAAGGGGATGAAAGAATATTCTTAGGATATCCTACAAGGGGTAAATCCTATAAGCATTTGAAAAAAATTACTAAAAAAATGGTGGAAAGTGCAAGTGTGAGAATCGATGCGTTTGTAGAAAAGAATGATGAAGAAATTAAAAAGGAACTTGAAGAGTATGATAAGTTTTTATATGTACAACCTGATGTTCCTAACACCTTACCGAGATAACCTACCGAGGAGGAAGCTTAACAGATTTCTCTATAACTGAATGATGAGAATGAATCACTGAGACCTACCAAGCCTGTTTTAGAAAAGTATGTAAGGAAGAACCACTCCTTGAGTAAGATTATTGGAAATTAAGAAACTGGAGTGATGACAAGAAGCAAGGTAAGAGATAATACATGTTTGATATCTAAATTTGAGCCAAAGGAAGTTAAATATGCACTAGATAATGAAGATTGGATGAAATTAATGGGGTATGTGCAGGATCATGGCATGCCAAAAAGTGGCGATGTGAAAATGAAGTCTTGATTGGTAGACTGATTGAAAAATAGCTATAAATTTCAATTGGCATATCATTTTTTAAATCTAAAACATGTGTCACATTTTATGCTTTGCCTAATACAAGAAAAAAACAAAAAAAATCCAATTTGATGAAGTCTAAACTAGGTTAAGGTGGTCAGACATGAGAGTTTTTATATTTCAAAAAAGTTGTAGAAGAAAAATCATAATTAATTATTTACTTGGAAAAAAGTTACAAAAAAATATGTGTCACATCCGGACATTAATCTACAACTTATATCTAGAATCTAGTAAAAAACTATTATCATTTGATTGTTTTTAAGGTGGTCAGACATCACCTACTTCTTATATTTTTAGTCTTGATTAATAGACTGATTGAAAAATAGCTACAAGTTTCAAATGGTATAACATTTTTGAAATCCAAAACATGAGTCACATTCTATGTTTTTCCTACTACAATTAAAAACTATAAAAATTTCAATTTGATGAGTTTTAGACTAACTTAAGGTGGTCAAATAGGAGATTTTTTATATTCTGGAAGATTTGTAGTAGAAAAATCATAATTAATTATTTACTTTGAAAAAAATTACAAAAAACTATGCGTCACATCTGAACATGAGTCTACTACTTATATCTAGAATCTTGTAAAAAAATATTATCATTTGATTGTGTTTAAGGTGGTCAGACATACACCTTCTTCTTATCTTTTTCCTGAAATTTTCATACTACTGCATTGAAATTTTAAATTTCACCATATATAATATTTTTTTTAAAGAAGCACTAGTAGCTTAGAAACTAGATTCAATTTTCTACAGATTCTCTTCTTACACATTTTTATATAAGACTGATAACTTGTCCAAATTTTTACGTCAACTTTCCTAACCCTAGTTTTCTGAATTTTCATTGTCACTTAAGGCCTAGTTTGGCATACCATGATCCTACACATACCCAATGAAAGAAGAGTTTGATCAGATTGAAAATAACAGTACATGGACTTTAGTACCTAGGCTAAAGTATAAAAATGTTATTGGTACTAAATGGATTTTTGGAAACAAGCCGAATGAGAATGGAGAAGTTATCAGAAACAAAGCTAGATTCATTTGCAAAGGTTATGCACAAGAAGGTATTGATTATGGAGAGAATTTTGCACCTATTTCTAGATTGGAAGGAGTTAGAATAATTCTAGCTTATGCAGCTTACAAAGGATTCAAAGTTTATCAAATGGATGTCAAGTCTACATTTGTGAATGGGATACTAGAAGAAGAAGTTTACATTGAGTAGCCTAAAGGATTCATTAAGAGAACAAATAAGAACAAGGTATGTAAATTACACAAATATCTTTATGGTTTGAAGAAAGCACCCTGAGCATGGTATGAGAGGTTTCACTCTTATATAATCAAAATAGGATTTCAAAGAACAAGTGATAACAATAATGTTTACTTGAAGTGTGACAATGACAACAAGGTTCTGATTGCTTAAATTTTTGTTGATGATATTATTTTTGGAGGCAATAACACCTTATGTAAGGAATTTGTTGATGAAATGAGAAAAGAGTTTGAAATATCAATGATTAGAGAGATTAATTTCTTTCTATGTCTACAGATACATCAAGTTGCAGAAGGGATCTATATTACACAAGCTAAGTATATCAAAGAGATCCTCAAAAATTTTGGTATGGAATAATCTAAGCCTGTTAGAACATCAATGGTCATAGGATGTAAATTTTCAAACAAAGATGAGAAACAGAAGGTGGATAATACTCTTTACTGATCCATTTGGTAAATTGCAATATGTTGTTCACAGTAGACCTGATATAGCACACATTGTTGGGATTTTTGCAAGATTTTTGTCTAATCCTAAGGAAACACATATGTCTACAGTCAAGAGAATCTTTAGATATTTGAAAGGAACTGAAGATTTTGATTTATTATACAAGAAAGGGGGTACTTATGCTCTGCAAGTCTACACTGATGCAGTTTGGGCTTGAAATATTGATGAAAGGAAAAGTACTAGTGGAGGAGCATTAATTCTAGGTGAAAGATTGGTCACATGGCTAAGTAAGAATGTGTTGCTACTGCCATGAATTGTGTGAATTTTTTTTGGTTCAAACAACTACTTCAAGGTATACAAGAGATTATCTCATATCCTATAACTATTTTTTGTGACAACACAAGTGCTATCAACATATTAAAGAGCCATGTTATGCATTCAAAGACCGAGCACATTTCTATCAAGTATCACTACTTGAGAGAACAAGTTCAAGAGAAAAATGTGGTATTAGGATATGTGAATTCAAAGGAATAATTGGATGATATCTTTACAAAGCCACTATTGAAAGATTCATTTGAGTATCTCTGAGGTAAACTAGGGGTTCTTACCCTATCCAATATTCACTAAGAAGCATGAGGCATGTTGCATCAATCCTATACTTTATTAGAATTTCTATTCATGAATTGATGTTAGTATGACACACTTTAGGTGATTCTTGAAGTTGTGTGAATATTTTTGTATGCAATGAATATTTGTACATGTAAGGTATAATCCACTGTTGAAACAAGTTTTCAAAAGTATGACTTTTAGGCATTGCCGTCAAAGAGGGAGAGAATGAATTGATGAAATTTATCCATGAGGGAGATATTAATGAAATAGGAAGAGAATGAATTGCTACTATTTACTCATGAAGAAGAATTAGAATGTATGCTATAGTATCAGAAGATTTATTCAAGAGGGAGAATAGTTTGATTATCAGAAACATAACTATCAACTCAGAGGAAGTAATGACATAGATTGACAGTATTGAGAATTTCCATCACCAATTTATATAGTAATAATATAGTGTTTCCATCAATGCCAAAGAGGGAGATTGTTAATCAACTAGTAGAGATGATGAAGACCGGGTGATAATAGGTACACATGTTTGTAGAAATGCTTAGATTAGTTGTTATTTGGTCATTGATGTCAATCAATTGATTACTGGTTTTTATTGAGTTACCATATCATAAGAAGGAGAATTTAAATGGGTGACAAATACAGATCAGACAATGATGAAGTAATGTTGATATAGTTTTTTGCTACTATATATGTGATGTTATCAAGTCGGTACACTTGATTGATTAAGTCAGAGATTGAAAAGAGTTAAGTTTTGACTGAAAAGAGTTACTCTACCGAGCTAGATAGAGTCATTCGGTATAGAATTGTGTTAGTCAGTTTTAGTTACTGAGCACCTAGAATGATTTAGGCACCGAGAAGTGAACAAATTTAGTTACCAAGTTGCAAAGTAAGTTACCGAGTACAAGATAGTGATGGAAAATGATGAAAAGATTGAATTTAATATGAAGCTATGATGATTTAGATGTTGATAAGAATTAAAGGAAGTTTGTTAGAAGATCTAAGAGTGATAAAATTCAATGAGAATATCTAAGGTGAAGATTAAGCAGGTAAACTTGATTATTAGAGCTCCAAGAAAAAGTTCAAGTTACGAGGTAAAAGTTAAATTGTTTATCGAGCTAAGACTTGTGAAGAAGATGATCGAATGACTGAGCACAAATGATGGAAAACCTAAGCAAGGAGATTAAGAGGAAAAAAAAATTCTATATAAAGGATGAGAACTAAACAGTTAAGAGATGCTAGTGAGTTGAATTAAGAAGTAGAAGAAGTTGAAGAATAAAAGTTACCGAGCAGAACAGAGAAGCAGAAAGAGAAGAATCTAAATTCTGGAGTAGAGACAAGTGGATTATGTGATGCCAACATTCATGTGATCATAAAGGATCTGGCCCAAGAAAATTTAGTTTTTATATTTACAAGTCAAAATTTTGCTATTGCTTATTGGCATTTGTAACAGAGAAAAATCTCTTAACCGAGTGGATTTAACAGTCGTATTTGGAAATCCTAGAAGTAGGTGACATTACAAAAGAGTGTTTAAAGTCCTCTAACAAGGCCCCACCTAACATGGTGAAGAGATTAACAGATCTTAGGTGAATCCCTTAACAAGGTCACATCTAGCAAATGTGTTTGTAATATTTAATAGGATAAGTTCTTAACTCAACGTACTTCAAAAGGGTACATTTTTATTGTGGGTCACGATTCTCACAAAGGTTTTTCCCATATTGGGTTTCCTCATTAAACATGGTGTTATATGTGGTTGAATGATTGATTTTCATATTATGAGATATATGTTTGTTTACGTTGTTAAGTTAATCTATGAGTCGGTTATTATTGTATTCAGTTCTACCGAGTGAATCAGTGAGATAAGTTTTAATGTTTTAAGTTTGATTTTTTTTTATGCAGCCCCCCCCTTCTCAGTGGACCAACACTAAACATATTTGCAGTTTCAAAACAATATTATTAGATTTATTTCTAAATTAAATGAGCATAAAATAATTATAAAAGCATTTAATCTAATTTACTTTCAAAGTCATAATTTTAGTTTCTCTAAAATTTAATGAAAATTGAAATAAGCTCTATACTTTATTTAGGAACTATGCTTAGAAATGAATAATTATATAATCTTTTCTCTATATTGCAAATATAATTTTCATATTAATTTTAATACAACAAGAATCCATATAACTTTATTAATACCAATATTGAAATAAATAGGATAAAAATTTTATTGACATTTAATAAAAGAAGTTCAAATACAACTTTTGCAATCATCTTGATATCCAAATTGTTAGAATAGTCCCAAAGGATAACTGAGAGGGGGGTGAATCAGTTATCATTTAATTTAATTCTTTTCTTAAGTAATTCCAGAATACCATAAAGTAAATGCACATTCAGATAACACAATAGAAAACACCACAATTTGGTTACAGGCAAACCTGCAAATGGTAAAAACCCCCGTGGGAATTAGCACCCACAATGAACTATACTTGTTTATAATAATCCCTATTAGAAGATCTTGCAACCCTGTTAGGAGTTGTTCTTTACAATGCAATAAGTATAGTGACTTGGTTAAGGGTCTGACCCTGTTAGGAGTCTTTTACAAATAACCCTGTTAAGGGTGAGGACTCACTATCCAAAAGCTCAATGCTTCAATGGTGAAGGCTACAACCTTCTATAAAATAGATATACACTATATCTAAAGATGAAATATAGAGTAGACCTTCTATCTTGATTAGTTACAATGTATTCTAATCTTCCACTACTTCTTCACATAGATCCTTGATGAATGGAATGCAACTGATATTCTGCTCTGTACTTTTTCTGTCACTTATCTTATCATTCACACTTAGTGTTCACAAATGAACTACTATAAGTATATTTCTCAAAGTATGAGATCATGGGACCTATTAGGAAACTCTTCATAACATCCTTGTTGGCTAAACTAATCATGCAAGCATAATTACAACCGCACAATATAAACTGAATAGACGCGACGCTTCACAAAGTTGGCTTCACCAAATTATCTCAAACAACACAATCCTAATGAGACAAGACAAGTGCTCTTAACCAAACATGACTAAAAAATAACTAATCATGAATATACACACACATATCTTGAAGATAGGTGCAACTCAAGAAACATGGTAAATACGTCAGCTCTGAACAGATACTCTCCAAAAATTGTAACTGCCAATAACAGATTAACACAAATTATCTGAAACATCAAATCTGATCCTATGTGTATGAACAAATCATCAACAACATGTCTACAACATGAATATAACCATGCAAGGGTTAAGATCATCATTCTGATAAGTACATATAGAACACTGTTGTATATTATATGTTGTCATCAATGACAAACATACAATCAACTAGCTGCCAGAAGTAAATCTCCAACAATCTCCCCTGTTGACATTGATGGAAACATATGATATTAAAAACATCTTCAGCACATGGTGTCCCCTTTCTTTTTACAATATTCTTAATATCCTCATCAAAGATTCCTCTACACTGCTGCAGCTCTTCTATCTATTTTTTTAAGTTACATGATTATATACTCCCCTAGAGTATATGCTCCCCCTTACTAAATACAAACCCTTTGACATCAATGCCAAAGGGCACCATAAACAATTAGGCACAGGTACTACTCCAAAAATAGAGTATTCAACCATTCATCAGTCACCATGGACTGATATACTTGTTGATTTATCTAATTAGACTCAGGAAAGGGAATTACTCCCAACTTCTCCCTGAGATACTCAAAAGTATCTTTTGATAAAGGTTTTGTGAAAATATCTGCCAACTGTTCTTTAGTGCTTACATAATCCAATTTTACTTCATTATCTGCAACTTTTTCTCTAAGAAAATGGTATTTGATCTCAATTTGTTTTGTCTTTGTGTGCATCATAGGGTTTCTGGACATGTTGATAGTACTGGTGTTATCACAGTGAATAACAATAGGATAATCAACCTAAATACCAAAATCTTTAACCATCTGCTTGATCCAAACCATTGTTGAACAATTCAATGTTGCTGCAACATATTCAGCTTCTGTTGTTGACTAAGAGATACAATTTTGCTTCTTTCTTATCCAAGAAACCAACCTATCTCCAAGAAATACTGCTCCTCCAGAAGTACTCTTCATGTCATCAATACAACCTGCCCAATCTGTATCTATATGTACATGAAGTTGTACATTCTCTGATTTAGGATACCATAAACCATAGTCTATAGTTCCCTTTAGATATCTAAATATTCTCTTTATTTCCATTTGGTGATTCTGCTTGGGTTCAGCTACAAATCTACCAACAATGCCAACTACATTAGATATGTCTGGTCTAGATTGAGTAAGATATATAAGTTTTCCAATCATATATTTGTACAATGTCTTGTCAACTACTGTGGAATCATCCTCTTTAGAAAGCTTGCTTCCTGTTATCATAGGAGTGCATACTGGCTTACAGTCTCCCATCTTGAAATTTTTCAATATTTCATTCACATATTTGGATTGGTTTATGAATATTCCTTTATCTATCTACTTTACATTCAATCCCAAAAAATATTTTATAGGACCAATCATGCTCATTTCAAATTCATTCTGCATTTCTTTTGCAAATTTTGCACTAAGCTTGTCATTACCTCCAAAGATAATGTCATCAACAAATATGGCAACAAGTAATAATACATCAAGTGTCTCTCTTATGAATAAGTTGCAATCTGCTTCTCCTTTCTTGAATCCAATCTTGGTAAGATAACCATCTAGTCTCTCATACCAAGCACTTGGGACCTGTTTAAGTCCATAGAGTGCTTTCTTAAATTTGTATGCCATGTCTAGTTTATCTGATAGATTAAATCCTTCAGGCTATTCTATGTAGACTTCTTCCTTCAAGTCACCATTCAGAAAACCTGATTTGACATCCATTTGATATAATTTAAAATCTTTGAATGTTGCATAAGCCAAAAATAACTTAATGTCTTCTAGTCTACTCACAGGGGAAAATGTGTTAGTGTAATCTATTCCTTCCCCCTGTGCATATCCTTTACACACCATTCTTACTTTGTTTTTGACCACTGTACCATCTTCATTCATCTTATTCCTGAATACCCACTTTGTTCCAATCACATTTTTTTCACTAGGTCTAGGAACCAATTCCCTTGTGTTATTTTTTATTATTTGATCTAATTCTTCTTCCATTTCTTTTTGCCAATCAGAATCCTTGCATGCATCTTCAACACTTAAAGGTTCAATCTGTGAAAGTAAACATACCTCTTCATCCACTGTTAAACTGTTTTCTTTAGATCTAGTCAAAACACTTCTGCTCTGATCTCCAATGATATCATCTTTTGAAAGGTATCATCTTTTGAATGGTATCTAGATGTGAATTTTGAAACTTTTGATGTGACATCCTCATCTATAATATGTGATACTTCTTTGCTTGATTCAGGTTTATTACATGATACATCAATGCAATCAAACATTTATTCCATAACAGTGTCTTTACTGCTAGGCCTGGGTTCATCCTCAATCATAGGTGCATATTCATAGTACCTCTCTTGAATCATGAACTTCTCATCAATTTTTACATGAGTACTTTCAACTATCTTCTTTAATCTCAAATTAAAACATCTGTATGACTTGCTTTTAGTAGAGTAACCAAGGAAAATACATTCATCGCTTCTAGCATCAAACTTACCAACACCATCATCTCTCTTGATGTAGCACTTGCTACCAAATATTTTGAAGTATTTTACTATAGGTACATTATCAAACCAAAGTTCATAAGGTTTCTTATATGTGCCTAGTCTTAGTTGTGTTATGTTGATAGTATAGACTGTTGTATTGATTGCATCTCTCCAATAGGTGTGAGCCATTTTTCCTTCAATCATCATAGTGCGCACTGTATCAAGTATGATCTTGTTCCTTCTTTCTTCAATCCCATTCTACTGAGGGGTTTTCGGTGCACTCAACTATTTTTTGATTCCATGTTCTTCACAGTAATCATAAAACTAGTCAGAGGTGAATTCTCCTCCTCTATCTAATCTCAAACACTTTATTTTTAATCCAGATTCATTTTCAACTTTAGCTTTGAATATTTTGAATTTATCAAAGGCTTCAGACTTCTCTTTTAAGAATGCAACCCACATCATCCTTGAAATATCATCAACAAACAAAATGAAATACCTTTCTCCGTAGTATTATCTAGTTTGAGTAGGACCACATAAATCTATATGCACTAGGTCTAACTTGTTCTCAGCTGAGTTTTGCTTACTACTGAAAGAGCTCCTTACATGCTTTCCCATAACACATTCCCTGGACATTGTGTCAACTGGTCTTGCAATACTTGGAAGGTCTCTAACTTCCTTGACATTGCTTATCTTTACTATATTGTTAAAATTGATATGACAGAGTCTTTTGTACCATAACCAACTGTCATCCACTTTTGCAACAAAACAACTTACATCTTAATTGAGTTGAAAAACATTACCTTTCATTTTTGAACCAAATGCAATCATGTCACCTTATTTGTTTTTAATAATACATTTTTTGTCTTTGAATTCCATATGATAACCTTTTTCAAGTAGCTATCCAACGCTTAATAAGTTGTGATGTAATCCATCAACATACAGAACATCATCTGTCTTGTTCTTTCCATCCAGGGTGACAGATCCTCTCTGTATGATAGGTTTAGGAGTGTTATATCCAAATCTAACCATACCTCCTTTTTAATTTTCCAGATGAACAAATATGTCTTTATCACCTGTCATGTGGTGAGAGCATCCACTGTCAATGATCCAATCGGTTCTCATGTCTGCTTTGGAAATTAGGGCTAACTCTTGTGCTTCCTTTTCATCTTCAATGTCCATTTCCTCAAGCAATTTTTCCATGTCTTTAAGGAAATGAATCCAATTTAATCCTCTCCTAAATCTTCACTTGTTACACCTTCTTCAGCATGATAGCATTCCTTTCTGTATTTAGGTTTGTAATCAGATTTGAACTTCTTGACTCTTGTGGGACACTTGGATGCAAAGTGACCAATCTTTTTGCATGAAAAACATTTGAATGGAAGTTGTGCCTCATAATTTCCTTTGCCTTTCTTTTCTCTTTTAGCAATCATGGCAATAATTTCTTCTAGTTCTTCATCAACTTCTTCTTTCTCATTAGAAGTATGTAAATATTTCTTAATGTATTGATGCTTTGAAGGTTGTTTCACTTTTGGGTTCAGTTTTCAATCTTGATATCTCAAATGCAGAGATTTTACTGATCAAAGTCTCTCTCTTGAAGTCTTTTGAAAATTGCATGGTTTCATCTAGAATATTGATCTTTCTCTCATAGTCTACTGTCAATTTAGTCATCAGTTTGTCCATTATGTCCTCTTCTAAAATTTCTCCACCATTGTTTCTGATTCCAGAAACTGCTTCATTTATCCTCTAATTGTAGGCTCTAATGTTCTCTTTAGGTAACATCTCAAGATTGTTGTATTTCATTTTCCATGTCTTCCTACATGCATTCTTTGCTTGGATATCTCCTTCAAACATGTCTTCTAAATACTTCCAAATTGTGTATGCCTTGTCTACTTTCTTGATCTCAAAGAATTCATTGTTGGATAGTGCACTTATAAGGGCTTCTTTGGTAACTACATTAGCTATGAATGTATCCTTTTTTTACTAGTAGCATCATCTCTTGCAAGGTATTTTAGAGAGGGAATAACAACTTCTTGTGTCGCTATCTCAAAGATATCAAAACCAACACACTGTAGATGTGTTATCATTTTGTTCTTCCAATCCAGATAATTCTCTCCATCGAACTTAGGACTCTCTTTTATGAATTATGTCATTTGATCTACCTTAAGCTATTAGGCTTTCTCTTCAAGGCACTTGGCTCTGATACCAATTGTTAGAATAGTCCCAAAGAATATTTGAGAGGGGGGGTGAATTAGTTATCAGTTAATTTAATTCTTTTCCTAAGTAATTCCAAAATACCATAAAGTAAATGCACATTTAGATAACATAATAGACAACACCACAATTTGGTTACGGGGAAACCAAATGGTAAAAACCCCGGTGGGAATTAGCACCCACCATGAACTATACTTGTTTATAATAATCCCTATTAGAAGATCTTGTAACCCTGTTAGTATTTGTTCTTTACAATGCAATAAGTATAGTGACATGGTTAAGGGTCTGACCCTCTTAGGAGTCTTTTACAAATAACCCTGTTAAGGGTGAGGACTCACTGTCCAAAAGCTCACTGCTTCAATGTTGAAGGCTACAACCTTCTATAAAATAGATATAAACTATATCTAAAGATGAACTATAGAGTAGACCTACTGTCTTGATCAGTTCCAATGTATTGTAATCTTCCGCTACTTCTTCACATAGATCCTTGATGAATGAAATGCAACTGATATTCTACTCTGTACTTTTTCTATCACTTATCTTATCATTCACACTTAGGGTTCACAAATGAAGTACTATAAGTATCTTTCTCAAAGTATGAGATCATGGGACCTGTTAGGAAACTCTTCATAACATCCTTGTCAGCTAAACTAATCATGCAAGCATAATTACAATCGTGCAATATAAACGGAATAGATGCAATGCTTCACAAAGTCGGCTTCACAAAATTATCTCAAACAACACAGTCCTGATGAAACAAGACAAGTGCTCTTAACCAAACATGACTAACACATAACTAATCATGAATATAAACACATGTATTTGGAAGATAGGTGCAACTCAAGAAACATGGTAAATACGTCGGCTCTGAATAGATACTCTCTAGAAACTGTAACTACCAATAACAGATTAACACAACTTATCTGAAACATCAAATCTGATCCTGCATGTATGAACAAAGCATCAACAACATGTCTACAACATGAATATAACCACGCAAGGGTTAATATCATCATTTTGATAAGTACATACAAGACACTGTTGTATATTATATGTTGTCATCAATGACAAACATACAATCAACTAGCTACCAGAAGTAAATGTCCAAAACAAGTTACAAAGATCCATTTTTAACATGGGCTTGGATGCAAAATTGGTCACAAGGCTTAGAACACAAGAGCACCAAAAGGTGTTCCAACATAACACCATCCAAAAGGTTTCTTTGAGATTCAAATCTAACACCTGCATAAAATAATAGGTTGACCATGGAGGCTCACCTCCCAACCTATTCCTTTACAAGGCCACCCCAGAGCTTGGGAAACCAAGAATAAAAAAGTGCCAAAAAACCCCATAACCACAAAAAAAACCTCAACAAGAATCACAAGGGAAAACACCCATTCCAACGCTAAACAAATATCTCCAAAAGACCCAATACATTAGGGTGAAAGTGGACCAAATTACATGAGGAGAGGCTAGGAAAATAATAAGAGAAAATGCTACACATGGGCTCAAAACAACTTCCATCCTCCTTACTCCTCAAAACATTTATGTTTATCCCTCCACACATGGGATACTCTACACTACTAGGATTGTCACTAACCTTTCACCCCGTGAAAGGTTACTCTGACCTCCCAAAGGTGTGTACGCCTTGAAGACTCCCTTAATAAAATCACAACACAATGAAAAAAATAAATTAAAAACAAAAATACTCCCATAAACATCAATAGGGTTCTTTCACAAGAAATCATAAACTCCATGAAAGAGAAACAAATAATTCAACAAAAATATATTCTAATTTAGACTAAAAAAACATAGAATGTATGAACACCAACCTAAGATCCAATACTTAAGGAAAATGAACAAGTTTGAGAAGATATTTTCCACTTTATCCATTTTTCTTTCTCTCCCAAAATCCCTTTCCAAACTTAGAAGTCTCTAAGAGTAGAGAGTGGGTGAACAACCCAAGCCTTGTACAAAAATTCCTCTAAAAAGTTTCCCTACTCAAAAATAACTTACAATAATAAACAGGGGAGTGACTCAAGTCAATCACCTCTCCCCATTTTCACCCCCCATCCCCCCCTCATAAATGGAGTTGAAGACTAACATGGGGAAGGGGAGATGGCTTGCCCAAATATTCCAAACTCTATTTTTATCACTTTTCTATTTGGATATTTCAGAGGTGTCATAAATGAGTTATGGGTCTCATAATGACTTAAATTTGACCCCTAAACCCTAGGGTACCAAGTGGGGTAGTTAAATTTGACCCAAACTATCCTCTAGAAGCTTATTTGACCCTCCAAAACCTCACCTAAATTTAACCTACGAGTTTCAACTAACTTTGACCCACTTAAAGGTTTCCTAAGCCTAGGTTGAGCATGGGAACTCTAAAGGTTAATCCTCTAGTTGGTGTCATACTTATCCTAGTTACAATGACAATTCATGCCAACACATCTTACATACACGTGTCAAGTGACAATACAAAATAACACATAAGGCATGACTAGTCACAAAAATCACAAATTAATATTTAAACTCAACCGTGCAACATTACATTTACAAATAAAATACATGAAAATGAGGTTCATGCCTCTTTATTAGACACAACCTTAGTTTCACTAAATTAAGATGAATCTATTCTTGATTCTCCATTTTTAGAACCATAGTAAATCTCCTGAATACTATATGCAAACATCGATACTCCAATAATTAACCTTATAAAGCATAGAAAGATAAAAGATATCAATTAAGCACATATCAACTAGCACTTGCATTTTCTAATGATTCATCGTAATTTACAATAATATATACAATCAATCTTAATATGCATAAACATGAATTCCTAAATCAATTTGCATCATAATAACATCTAATATATCCATCATACTCCATCATGAAATATTAATCCTAATCATAGGAATTATTTGAATTAACTAACATAAAGAATCACATAAGCATACTAAAAACATAATCAAAGTGTTGAATAAACATAGCATTGGACATATCAAATCCTCAAATAATAACATATGTCTAATAATTCTAAGTATCTAAAAATAAAGCATTAACTAAAGAGTCTAGTCAAGAAAATTAGTGTTGAGTTATGATGGCTTGGGGTAGCCTCACATCCTCCCCCTCTAGACATGAAAATCCTCTTAGAGTTCATCAAAGAGGTAGGGGTACTAAGATCTCATCTACGTTGCATCCTCCCACTAGGCTATAAGCTCGTTATAAAAATCCCACCGAACCCTAACCTAGTTCATCTTTTCACCTCAAAGGGCCAGTATCCATCAAGCCAATATATGAATAGGCGCCAAAGCTAGATATCCATCTAACTATACCTGCAATGCATTCCAATCTATAACATGAGACCCGTCATATATGTACTTCCTCAAAACTGAAACATGAAACACATCATAGATGCATGATAGGATAGGTGGAAAGGCTAGATGATAAGAAATTGGTCCTATCCTCTCTAGGATCTCACAAGGTCCAATTAAAAGAGATGCCAACTTAGAGCCCTTTCCAAAATGGATTGGACTCTTATATGGTTTCACTGTAAATAATACTCTATCTCCAACCATATAATCTTGATCTATCCTCTTCGCATCATCATACTTCTTCTGCCTATCCTAAGCCTCTCTAAGACGCTGCCTAATCAAATTCACCTTCTTCTCTATATCTCTGACTAACTCTGGACCAATGGAAACTTTGTCCTCGATCATGTTCCATCTTGGCGGTGTCCTGCATGGTCTATCATATAGAGCCTAGTAAGGAGGCATACCCAATGGCATATGGTATCCATTGTTATAGGAAAAATCTAGTAGATGTAGGTACTCCTACCACCAATTCTGATGATCCATCACATACATGTGTAGCATGTCTTCTAACACCTGATTGACCCTTTCGGTCTGTGCATCTATCTCAGGGTGATAGGTTGTTCTGAAATTGAGCCTAATGCCCATAGTTGTTTGTAACTCCTTCTAAAAATATGAATTGAAAAGAGAATATCTATCTAAGATGATCTTATGAGGTACACCATGAAGTCTAACTATATCTTGCAAGAATATGTGTACCACTACTGGTGCACTCATGGTAGTATGCATGGGTGAAAAGTGAGCCACTTTGGTCAAATTTTTAGTTTTCACCATGATCGAATCATGGTGACAAGAGGAAATAGGAAGACCAACAATAAAATACATAGAAATGGTGTCCCACTTCCACACAGGTATCTCATGCAATTGAAGAAGACCATCTAGATGGTGGTGCTCTGCCTTTACCCTCTGACATTCTATGCATCTAGCTACTAAATCAAAAATTTGCAATCTCATGCCTCGCCAATAATAACGCTATCTCAAATCGGCATGAATCTTCTTAACTTTGGGATGTGCTACATAAGGTACTCTATAAGCCTTTAGCATAAAATACTCATGCATTCCTTTGAAAGAAGGTGCATAAATGCATCCTCTATGATGTAATAGTCCATCGGTATCCAATGAATATTCTGAATGTCTTTGAGATCGAGTCAACTCACTAATCTCTATATACATCTCATCCTCATGCATGTGATGAAGAATATGATCTCTCAAATCTATGCCAATGGACATAGAAGAAAGATAATTTCAAATCCTACTAATGGCATCCTCTACAACATTTTCTTTCCCCTTGATGTAATGAACATCAAAATTGTATTCATACAAGAACTTCATCCATCTCCTCTAACAAGCATTCAAGTTCAGCTGAGTGAATATATACTCAAGACTCTGATGATAAGAATGAAGCTCAAACCAGTGTCCTAAGAGGAAATGTCATCATCTCACTAAGGAATGCACTACTGATGCAAGATCAAGGTCATGAGTAGGGTAGTTGATCTTGTGAGCCTTAATTTTTCTAGACTCGTAGGTTATAGCTCTCCCACCCTGCATAAGAACTATTCCAAAACAATCAAAGGAAGCATTTTTGCAAACAATAAAATCCATTCAAGGATCTGGCATGGAAAGAATGGGTGCACTAGTAAATGCTCTTCTGAGCTCCTAAAAGGCGCTATCATACTGTTCAATCCATTCAAACTTCTTTACCTTTCACTGAAGAGAAGTGATGGGGTGTGCCACTCAAGAGAATCCTTCAACAAACCATCTATAATAATCAGCTAAACCCATGAAAATCCTAACCTCGGTCACAGTATAATAGCATCTATCTTTGATAGGTCCAATGAGATCCAATCACCATATATATAACATGTCCTAAATATCTAACCTATAGTCTAAAACTTCTCATTTCGACAACGTGCCAAACAACTGATTATCTCTCAAAAGATACAAAAACTTCCTTAGGTGCTCCTCATGCTCTTTCCAATCTCTATAATAAATCAATATATCATCGAGGAACACTACTATAAATTTTTCAAGGAAGGTATAGAATACTCCATTCATGAGACTCGTGAATACTTTTGGAGCATTCATAAGACCGAATGGAACCACAGTGAACTCATAGTGGTCATATCTAGTGCAGAATGCATTCTTATGAATATCACTATCCACAATCTTCAACTAGTAGTACCCTAACTTAAGATCTATTTTTAAGAAATCTCAGGCACCCTATAGCTGATCAAATCAGTCATCAATCCTAGTAAGTGTATACCAATTCTTAATGGTTACTTTATCCAACTGACATTAATCCATGCACAACCTAAAAGATCCATCCTTCTTCTTTACAAAGCTTACTGATGCACCCCAACAAGAAACACTAGGATGAATGTTCACTTTCTCTAACAGTTCCTCAAGCTAAATCTTCATCTCATTAAGCTCTTTAGAGGTCATCTTATAAGTTCCTCTAGAAACTGGCTCGGCTCCTAGTACAAAACCTATGTGAAAGTTGAGTGCCCTACGAAGAGGCATGCAAGGTAGCTCTAATAGAAAAACATTTGTAAACTCTTGAAGAATGGGATGGTAATCTAATGAGGGCTCCTTCTCTACCTCATCCTCTCTATCATTGATGTTGATGGCATATAACTGACATCCCTTTAGCATGCATCATATAAGCTGCATAGAGGAGATCACACGAAGAGACACAAGTCTCTGAATTGTTGAAATTATTGTAGTAGTTTCATCATCACCCAAACATTCTACCCTCTTCTAATGAAAATATAACTTGGCTGTGTGGGAATAAAGCCAATCCATGCCAAGTACTCGACCATAGGATCTAAGAGGGGTATCCCTGAGGTCTCCTATGGTGGTTATGTCACCAATCCGAATTGGATAGTCTCTAACCATAAGGTAACAGATACTCTCACTCTTGAGGCTAACTCTACCTCCCATCTAACACCTTGCCTAGCTTCCAGTAGCTCGCAATGCTCCACTACCGATAGAGAAATAAAAGACTCAGTATCTCCCAAATAAAATAAGATAGAAACACTACTACCTCCAATCATACTTGTAGCCTTAATGACTGTGTCCTGATGCTCTACTTGATGTTTATCAACTGCTACAAATAATCTATGGGACCTTCCCAAGTTCCCATCTATAGGCTCTGACATAGCTTCCCATTGAATACCTCCTTCAGGACACTCTCTAGAAATGTGTCCAATGGTAGCACATGTGTAACAAGGTCCACGCACCTGATTCTACACTCCTTGAGGTCTAGAATACTATGAACCTCTTGTCCTAGTTGACCCACTGTATCCACCCCTAGAAGACTATTGAGTCTATGTTGGAGGTGTGTAGGGTGCATGAGGTTTCTAGTCTCTCCTAGGGCCTGTGATTACCATTTCTTGGGCTTAGAGCCCTGCTATCCCTGAGGTGGCCTTTGTCTTTGACTCTGCTGAGACTATTGTTGTTGCTGCAGCTGAGAGGTTCTAAATGACCCCGATGATTATCTTTGATTCCCTTTCTAAAGGGGAATCTGATATCTTGAAACCTGAGGTGTGGGATTATGGTTCTGTGACCTATCTCACGCATCATGTGATCCTCTACATATATCCCTAGCTGTCAAGGCTCTATCAACTATACAATGTAAGTCTTCTCTGCTGGATATCATGAAACTCATCGATGCAATATTGTCAAAACTTCTCTGATAGATACCTGGCCCTAAATATTTCTAAAAAGGTATCCCATGTAAGGGCGTCTATGACTAGGTGTCCCTTGAACTCCTCATGTTTCCACCAGGTGGAAGCTCCTCCTCTTAGGAGATGTATTGAAAATAGTTCCTTTAGATTGCTCCCATAGGGATGTAACCCAAAGCACCTCGTTAGACTCAAAAACCATGACTCAACCTCTATCACATCAGTAGAACCTAAGAAAGTGGGTAGTTGAAGATGCATCAACTCTCTGATCTAATCCCCTATATTTGGGGTTCCCTCTCAACCATGCGAGCCTCAATCCTAGGTGAAAACCCTGGTCCATGAATGCACTCAATCTCTTGCTTTTTCTATCCCTCTTCAAATCTAGGAGGACTCCTAATTGACTCTCTAGCTAAGGACCTATGACCCTCTAAATCCTGATGCACATTTTGTTGTACTACTAGAGGAAATCTACCTTGAATAATACTGGGAATATTTTTCAATGCAATCAATATATCCCAATTCAGATTTGGAGGTGGCTTGGGAGGAGGACCTTAATCCCCTCCAAGAACCTCTACCTCCAACTGAACATCATCGTGAACCAGGAGTGTACATTTATGGCCTCGTCCATGTCTAGAAGCCTACCGTGTAACTAGAGGCATCCTAAAAAAGCATTCAAAAATATTTAGTGAATGCATAGTGGTTTCAGGTTCCTAGTTTTGAAAACTAAGCTCTGATACCAAAATGTCATGCCCAAAAGTTGGGAAAAAATACACTAACAATTTTTTTTAAAAGAACTAAGGTTGTTTAAGTTTGCATAGGTATAAGTCTTGAAATTTGACTAGCTAAATATAGTTTGCAGTTCACAGTAATCTAATGGGAACTTTGAACAATTTTGAGAGGCATCATGACCAATGTTGACTTGGTCAACCTCCCTCTAGTTTTAAAGTCACCGTTTGTTTAACTAACTGACGTATTTTAGTGACTCAAAAATTTGACTATGTTTGACTAACATTAGTCCACTATGCAATTATACATTTGGACTTTTATTAATTCCCAACTTGACTATGTTTGACTAACATTAGTCCACTATGCAATTATACATTTGGACTTTTATTAGTCCATTATGCAATTATACATTTGGAATTTAATTTTGAGAGTCCTCTCTGCTCTGTATCTTAAATATTGAATTAAATAGAAGTAATAATATCTAAATATTTAATTGTAATTCAATACTTAAATGTTAACCCCTTTTTAAAATTTAATAGCCTCTTTATTTAATAATTATTTTAATACTAACATTATACTAAGGTTAATACCTCTAATTAACTCTTAATATAATAATGATATTCCAATGTCTTCGAAAGGTTGATTTTAATCCACTAATTAATCAACTTGAATTTACTAATCTAGTTAGTGTATTTATAAATTAAATCCTAATGAGCATTATTAAAAGTTAATTTTAATAACCCATTTAAAATTAAATAATATTACATTCCAAAGAAAATTAAAATATCCTATTAAGCCAACAATGGCAACTATCAATTAAGTTTGATAACTTTTGAAATCCATTTATGAAAAGTTAATAATTAAATATCTAAACCTAAATCTAACCTAAATTCTTATGGATTTAAATCTTCATATAAAGATAATTTTATAAACTCTTTTCCTAACAATTCCTTACTCTATATTTTATTTTTTTAATTTTTTTTTACTACAGGGTTTCAAGTTTTCGTAGGGCCTGCAATCTCGAAGTGGCAGATGTTTTCTTAAAACCATGCATGGGTTTTGACTGGTCATGGCAGAGGGAGAGCGGAGGAGATGGGGCTCGGCAAGGGTTGGGTGCCACCTTGCGACCCACCACAGATAGCAGCCCTCGGGGCACTGTTGTGGCGGAGCTACAAGAGTGGCTGTCAAGGGGTGGGGGAGGTCGGCCCTCCCTGCGCCTCTCTGTCACAGAGGGGGCCACAGGGTGGGCCTTCAGCCCGACTCATCCTCCCATTTTTTTTATGTATATTTTTTTAAAGAAAAATAAATGTTTATTAAAAACATTTTTATGTTTGCATGAATTTTTTTTTGTTATAGGGTTTTAATATATATGTTAGGCATAATATATATATACATATATATCGTTTAGTTGTTGCTAGGGAAATGACCAGCTTAAATAATTAAATCTTTGTGTGTGTGTGTGTGTGTGTGTGTGTGTGTGTGTGTGTGTGTGTGTGTGTGTGTGTGTGTGTGTGTGTGTGTCTATATATATATATATAATTGAATTAATCTATTATGGCTTTGGGAAGAAGGGATATTTTAGCATAGCTGATTATAAACATATGTGTATTATCACAACAACATTATTAGATTTACTTCTAAATAAAATGAGCATAAACAAATTATAAAAGCATTTAATCTAATTTTCATTCAAAGACATAATTTTAGTTTTTCTAAAATTTAATGCAAATTGAAATAAACTCAATACTTTCTTTAGGAACTGTGCTAAAATGAATAATTATATAATCTTTTCTCTATATTACAAAAATAATTTTCCTATTACTTTAAATACAACAAAAATCCATATAACTTTATTAATACCAATATTGCAAGAAATAGGATAAACAAATTATTGACATTTAATAAGAAAAGTTCAAATACAACTTTTACAATCATCTTGATATCCAAATTACAAAGCTCCAATTTTAGCAACATGGGCTTGGATGAAAAATTAGTCACAAGGCTTAGAGCATAAGAGCACCCAAATGTGTTCCAACATAGCTCCATCGAAAAATTTTCCTTGCAATCCAAAGCTAACACCTACATAAAACAATTGGTTGACCATGGAGGCTCACCTCCCAACCTATACATTTAAAAGGTCACCCCCAATCTTGGGGAACCAGGAATGAACAGGTGCCAAACAAACCCATAACCACAACAAAACCTCAACAATAATCACAAGATAAAAAACCCATTCTAAAGATAAACAAACGTATCCAAAAGACCCAATACATTGGGGTGAAAGTGGACCAAAACCCATGAGGAGAAGACAAGAAATAACAAGAACAAATGCCACACATGGGCTCAAAAAAATTTCATCCTCCTTACTCCTCAAGACAAACCATGACTTCAAGCCAACAAAATGATCCTTGTATCCCCCAAATTCCCTTAGGCAAACCTTGGCCTCATGGAGACCAAAACATCCATGTTTATCCCTCCACACATGGGAGACTCTATACACTACTAGGGTTGTCACTAACCTTTCAACCCTCAAGATTACTCTACCCTCCCAAGGGTGAGTGTTCCTTGAAGACTCCCTTAACAAAATCACAACACAAATAAAAAATATAAATTGAAAACAATAAAACTCTCATGAACATCAATGGGGTTCTTCCACAAGAAATCATAAACTCTATGAAAGATAAACCAAGATTGCAACACAAACATAATTTAATTTACAATAAGAAAACATAGAAGGTATTAACACCAACCTAAGATAAAATCCTTAAGGAAATTGAACATGTTTGAGGATATATTTTTCACTTTATCCATTTTTTTCTGTCTCCCAAAATCCCTTTCCAAACATAGACGTCTCTAAGAGTAGAGAGTTGGTGAACAACCCAAGCCCTCTACCAAAATTTGTCTAAAAAGGCTCCTTGCTATAAAATATCTTACAGTAATAAATGGGGGAGTGACTCAAGTAAATCACCTCTCCCCATTTTTATACACCCCCCCCCTCCCACCCTCATAAATGGAGTTTAAGACTAACATGGGGAAGGGATGATGGCTTTCCTAAACTCTATTTTGCAACTTTCATTTTTGGATATTTTGGAGGTGTCATAAATGAGTTATGGGCCTCATAATAGCTTAAATTTGACCCATAACCCATAGGGTACCAAGTGGGGTAGTTAAATATGACCCTAACTACCCTTTAGAAACTTATTTGACCCTCCAAAACCTCACCTAAAGTTAGCCTACGAGTTTCGACTAACTTTGACCCACTTAAAGGTTTCCTAACCTTGGAGTGAGCATTTGAACTCTATAGGTTAACCCTCTAATTGGTGTCATACATATCCTATTTAAAATGACAAGTCATGCCAACACATCTTACACACATGTGCCAACTGAGACTACAAAATAACACATAAGGCATGACTAGTCACAAAATCACAATTTAATACTTAAACACAACCATGTAACATTACATTAACAAATAAAATACATGACAATGAGGTTAAGATCTCTTAATAGCTTAAGATCTCTCAAATCCTCAAATAATAACATATATCTAATAAGTCTAAGTATCTCAAATAAAACATCAACTAAAGACTCTAGTCAATAAAATTAGTGTTGAGTTATGATGGGTTGGGGTAGGCCTCACATCCTCCCCCTCTAAGCATGAACATCCTCGTATAATTCATCAAAGAGGTGGGGTAGTGAGATCTCATTCTGTTCCATCCTCCCATGAGGCTATAACCTCATCATAACAATCCTGCTAGACCCTAAGCTGGTCCATCTCTCTATCTTGAAGGGCCAGTGTCCGTCAAGCCAATATGTGAATAGGGTCCAAAGCTAGCTAGTTGTTTGACTCCACGTGCAAGGCATCCCAGTCTATAACATGAGACTCATCATATATGTACTTCCTCAAAATTGAAACATGAAACACATTGTGGATGTGTGACATGCTAGGTGGCAAGGCTAGATGATAAGAAACTTTTCTTATCCTCTTTAGGATCTCAAAAGGTCCAACAAAATGAGGTGAAATCTTAGAGACCTTTCCAAAATGGATTGGACTTTTATGAGGCTGCACTCTCAAGAAGACTCTATGTGCAACCATATAAGCTTGATCTATCCTCTCCGCATCTACATACTTATTTTTTCTATCCTAAGCCTCTCTAAGACATTTCCTAATCAAGGTCACCTATTATTCTATATCTCTAACTAACTCTACACCAATGGAAATGGTGTAGGAGTACCTAGGTAAGGCCAGATGGTAACCTAGGGCTTCTAGTTTGATTTTTTTGGATTGTAGCGGTCTTAGCCAAACCAATAGTGAAATAATGGGACTATATGGGTCCTAGGGTGTGTTTGATAGGTTAGGAGGCCTCATTAGGTCATTACTGGCCTTATTTTAAAATGTTGTCCAAATTTGCCAAGTTGTGTGCATGTTGCCAATGTTGTGGCAAAAGTGGCATTTATGCATTTTGTGCATTTAAGCGTCAAATCGAACAAGGGATTGTTTAGGAGACCTATTTTATTTTTTAATTATCCTATACATTATTTTGGTTAAAATTATTGAGTGGTTGACCAAGTTTGTATGCAAGAATCCAAAAGTTGTAAAAGTTGTTAATGTTATCATTGACAACATTGACAACATTTTTTGTAGTGATGCCTTTTCGAGCATTTGGGATTTCTAAATGTCTAAAACCATTGAGTTTGGGTCAGCTTCAACTATATAAGGCCTCCCTCAACCTTTGTATGAGGTTGGATGATTTTTTGGTGAATGAGCAATTTCTGTGATTACAAGTTTTCTGAGCAATTGAAGATATTTTCTTGTTTAAAGCATTTTAATGGATTAGTTTTTGTACTATAACTTATGCATATGATAGGGTAGGTGTACTTTGGATTTTGTGTAGCGTTTTTTAGGCATTTTTTTTTAATCTTGGTATTTTTGTAAATTCTTTAGTTTTAAGCCATGTCGCTAGTTTGAACCAGGCAGGTTTTGAAAATGGGGTCATAGCTCATCATTCCACCGTGGAATTTGCTCGAGATCTTGAAATAGGTGAGATAACTCCTTGTAACATATGTTTTCAGAAGTATGGGCCCTGGAGAGATTTTTTTCTATTTTTGTAGTGATGCCCTAGGTGAGCCAGTGATGCACGGCTATGGAACATAGAGCACTTCAAGAGCATTTCAGTGGATTGAATGCATTGAATGCTTCAATCTAATCTATTGGAGAGGAGGAGAGATGGATAAGTAAGCCCCATGCCCAAGGAGAAGGTTGGGTTTTGAGTTGTATGTGCCAAGAAAAAAAACCCTTATGCAGACAGTCTAAATTCAAATTATGTTTGGAGACATTGGAATTGGATCCAAGTGACATGTTAGAATCCTACCTCTCCATATCTGATTGATCTTGTACATTTTGAATCATTTAGTGAAAGAGATACAAGAAGACCTCTATGTGGCTATGTGATGAATGATTTGATTTCTTTGTTTATGTACACAAGCTGAATTGGTAAAGGATCTTGAGGAAAAAATCCTTGGAACCTAGGGTTAGTAAATAACCCAAGATAGGCTAGATAAAAATACCTATAGTAGACCCTAAGGAAAGTTAAGGTTGTGAGAAAGGCTTGTAGTTACATCAGATTGGTATCACACCAGGTTAAGTGTTTGGGATAATGTTGTATGTCTACAACTATTGGTGAATCAATGGGAAAGTTAAACATGGTAACTAATGCAGAGCTAGATAAAGAGATGGGTGAGAAAAAGGAGAAGAATATACTCCTTGAAGAGGCCCTAGAAGATATGAGAATCAAGCTACAAGAAGTAGTTGATGCCAAATATAAAGGCAAAGAAGTTGAAAATAGTGATAGAGGTAAAAATATTGATGAGGAAGATATCATCCCTGAACCAGACCCTGTCTTGGATGAAGAACCCTTCTTGAAAGCCATAAAATCCCTAGGAGGAAAGGCATTGGAAGGAATACCCCTGTTTAGTGGGAAGATGGACATTGAAGTAGTGATGGATTGGATTGAAGGAATGGAGAATCATTTCAAATGTGAAGGTGTGATAGACGCATAGAAGCTCAAGGTGGCCAATTCAAGACTCAGAGGGTCAGTACAGACATGGTGGAAGTATCTTCAAGATGAGAGGATTAGAATGGGCAAGAAACCAATAGAAAATTGGAATGTTATGGTGACCAAGCTAAAACAAAAACATTTTCTAGAGGACTATGAGATTTAGCTCCATAGGAAAAGGCAAAATCTGAAGCAGAAAAACATGGATGTGGCCTCTTATACAGAGGAGTTTCAGAGATTGTGTCTTAGATTGAAGCAGCAAGAAGAAGAAACAATAAAGGTGGCAAGGTATTTGTGGGGTTTAAAGTGGAACATCCAAGAAGAGATAATTTTTTGGACACCAACTACAATTCAAAGGTGTCACAAACTAGCTCTAAATGTGGAGGAAAATAATACAAAGAAAGGTGACTCTAACTTCAAAAGAAGAGGTATGGGAAGAGACCAACGGGGTCAAAGAGGAGGTTATAAAGGAAGAAGAAATGAGAAAAGAAACTAAGGTGAAACTAAATTAACAGAACATTGTAATGAAACTACTCCAAGAAGAGGTTATACTAGAGGTAGGGGTAATGAAGGAGGCCCTAGTAGAGAAAAAGGGTTAGGTAGAAGCAACTCATACTTTTCAAGTATGAAGTGTTAAAACTGTGGTTAGTTGGGCCACCCTACATATAGATGCCCTAAGAAACCTACTACATCAAACCAAGAAAAGAGAGTTGCATATGCTCATGAGGAAAACTCAAGTGTCAAGACACCTGAATCTGATAATATAGAATCAGAGATGGGTGAAAATCTCATATTTAGGAGAGCGTTGATAAGAATACCAATCAAAGATGAACCCAAGCATAGGAGGGATTTGTTTAGGATAAGATGCAAGATCCTTGGAAAATTTTGAAAATGTATTATGGATTCTTGTTCCACAGATAACATCATATCAGAGGAGGCAGTAAACAAACTCAAGCTAACCAAAGTATGTAAATCCATACAAGGTGACATGGTTAAATAAAGGCCAATGTGTGTTGGTGAATGAACAAACTTGGGTTGAGTTTTCTATAGCTGACTATACGGACAATTTGCTTTGTGACATCTTACCAATGGATGCTTTCCATTTTATATTAGGAAGGCCCTAGAAATATGGTAGTGGAGAAGTGTATGATGGGAAGGAGAAATCCATAACATTCAACAAAGGAGGCAGAACCTTCAAGATCCAATCTTTGTTGGAAGAGGATGAGCCACAGCCCAAGACTCCTAGCATTTTGTTGTATAGTGGAAAATATTTTGTAAAAGACCTTAAGGATGAAGATAATAAAGGATATGCTATTGTTTTAAAGCCCAAGGAAAAAGAGAAACCTATCAAGGAACCCTTACCATCAGAGATTCAAGAATTACTTATGAAGTATAAAGATATAGTAAGTGATGGAACCCCTGTAACCTTACCTCCTAGAAGATTGATAAGTCATCAAATAGACTTTGTACCTGGTACATCATGGCCTTATAAGGCATCTTATAAGCTCACCCCTGATCAGAACTTGGAAGTGGCAAGACAAGTTCAAGAACTCTTGGATCAAGAGTTGATCAAGAAGAGTATTAGCCCATGTGTAGTCTTGGTTGTGTTGGCATCCAAGAAGGGAGGAAAATAGAGAATTTGCATAGAGTCAAGGGCCATAAACAGAATTTCCATAAGGTATAGATTTCCCATACCTAGGATTGAATATTTAATGGATTTTCTTGAAGGGATAATGTACTTCACTAATCTAGATTTGAAAATTGGTTATCACCAATTCAGAGTGAAGGGGGGAGATGAATGGAAGACATCGTTTAAGACCATAGATGAGTTGTATGAGTGGCTTGTG
The DNA here is from genome assembly GCA_018584345.1 of Thuja plicata. NCBI lineage: Eukaryota > Viridiplantae > Streptophyta > Pinopsida > Cupressales > Cupressaceae > Thuja > Thuja plicata. The sequence continues at coordinate 782,598 of MU227534.1, read as the reverse complement.
ATGTCATTTGGGCTCACAAATGCTCCAAGCACATTTATGAGGCTCATGAATGAAGTGCTCAAGGACTACACAGGGAAGTTTGTAGTGGTATATCTTAATGATATACTAATTTTTAGCAAAATAAGAGAGGAGCATATCAAGCACGTAGAGATTGTATTGCAGAGGTTACATGAATAAAACATAGCCATCAATCATGAAAAGTGTGAGATTTTAAAGAAAGAACTTGTGTACTTGGGATTTGTAGTGTCCAAGGGGTCCTTGAAGATGGATCAAGACAAAGTTACAGCTATCCTAAACTTGCCACCACCTACCACAGCAACTAAGGTAAGAATTTTTCATGGGTTAGCCCAATTTTATAGGAAATTTATTAGGAATTTAAGTGGTATTTGTGCACCATTGTTAGATACCATCAAGGGTGGGGTGAAAAACAAGTTTAGGTGGACCTTGGAAGCAGAGAAATCCTTTTAAATGTTGAAGAAGCAAGTAGCAACACAACCTGTCCTAAAATTTCCTAGCTTTGAAAAATTATTTACAATAGAGTGTGATGCAAGTGGTATGGTAGTTGGGGGTGTGTTAAGAAAAGAAGGTAGGTAGTAGCCTTCTTTAGTGAAAAATTAAATGAATCCAAGAAGAAGTACTCTTCTTATGGCTTGGAATAGTATGCCTTAGTTTAGTCACTTAGAAAGTGGAGGAATTACTTACTACCTAAGGAATTTGTAGTGTTTACTGACAACCAAGCCCTTAGATATATCAATACCCAAGAGAAACTAAGCAATAGAAACCTGAAATGAATGGAATACCTTCAAGCATTCACATTCACAATTAAGCACAAGAAGAAGCAATTGAACAAGGTTGCAGATGCACTAATTAGGAGGTTGATTACTGTTCAAGAAGTTCAGTTGAATAGCATTGGGATAGATAGTTTCATAGATATTCTCAAGGAAGATGAAGACTTTTCTCAAGCCTACAAGGTGTGTAGTGATTTCCAAAATCATTTCCATAGCAAGTTTTCTGATTTTACTTTGTAAAATAGGTGGTTATTTAAGGGTAATCAGTTGTGTGTGCAAAGGGGTTCAATGAGAGAGAAAATCATACAAGAGAAGCATAATGGGAGCTTGAGTGGTCATTTTTGTGTGAACAAAACCTTGGTGCTTGGGCAAAGGTTTTACCATTGGCCAAAGTTCATAAGAGATGTGACTAGGTATGTTGAGAAATGTGTAGTGTGCATGAAAGCCAAAGGAGGGATGAGAAAATTAGATTTGTACCAACCCTTACCAGTCCCAAATAGACCATGGGAGTGTGTGAGAATGGACATCATAGTGGGTTTTCCCAAGACAAAATAGGGATATGACAACATCTATGTTGTGGTTGATAGATTTAGTAAAATGGGTCATTTTATACCTTTCAAGACTATTCGTGATCCTAGCTATATAGCATATTTGTTCTTTAAGGAGATTATGAGGATCCATAGTCTTCCCCTAAGAATTGTTTCAGATAGGGATGTCAAATTTATGAGCCATTTCTGGAAAACATTATGGAATAGATTGGGTACTAATCTTTCAATTGGTTCAGCCTACCATCCTCAGATAGATGGCCAAAATGAGGTGGTTAATAGAGTGTTGGGTAACCTATTAAGGTGCCTCACTAAAGAGTATGGTCAGACATGGGATGTTATCATTCCCCAAGTAGAGTATGCATACAATGATAGCAAGAACAAAAAAATAGGGAGAAGCCCATTTCAAGTTGTTTATGGGATGCACCCAAGGGGTGTGTGTGAGCTTAGAGATCTTGGAGGAATGGAGTATAGGAGTGTTCATGCTGAGTAATTCATTCAAACCATGAAGGAGATCCAAGAACAAGTTAAGAAGACCATACAAGACAATACACAAAAGTTAAAGGCCAAAGTAGCTGTGAAGAGGAGAGACATTGAGTTTGAGATAGGTGACTATGTGATGGTTCATTTGAACAAATCCAGATTGTAGAAGGGTGTGTCTAATAAAATTAAGATGAAGAGGGTAGGACCTTGCAAGATCATAGCCAAGTATGGGGCTAATGCATACAAGATAGATATACCTTTAGATTTGAGCGTATCTCCTATTTTTAATGTCCAAGACTTGATCAAATTCAAAGGGCCATTAGCTGAGATTGACCAGAATAGTCTAGGGATTAGTGGTGATGTTGAACCTACTATATTACCTCCCAAGCCACAGCAATAAGTAGACAAGGTTCTGGATTCAAGGGTTCAGAAGTCTACAAGGCACAAGGTGTACATGGAGCATCTCATCAAGTGGAAGAATAAACCAGAATCATAAGCAACATGGATTGCAGCTATAGAATTCACAAAGGTGGGCATCTTTGCAGACATTTTTTTCATAGGAGTGACATGACTTTCCTTTGTGGGGGAGTATGGTGCAGGAGTACCTAGGTAAGGCTGGATGGTAACCTAGGGCTTCTAGTTTGATTTTTTTGGCTTGTAGTGGTCTTAGCCAAACCACTAGTGAAATAATGGGACTATATGGGTCCTAGGGTGTGTTTTATAGGTTAGTAGGCCTCATTAGGTCATTAGTGACCTTATTTGAAAATGTTATCCAAATTTGCCATGTTCTATGAATGTTGCCAATGTTGTGGCAAAAGTGAAATTTATGCATTTTTGTATTTAAGGGTCAAATTTGAAAAGGGAGTGTTTAGGATACCTATTTGATGTTTTAATTAGCTTAGATATGCTTTTGGTTAATTTTCTTGAGTGGTTGACCAATTTTGTATGCAAGAATCCAAAAGTTGTCAATGTTGTCATTGACAACATTGACAACATTTCTTGCAATGATGCCTTTTTGAGCATTTGGGGTTTCTAATCATCTGAAACCATGAGTTTGGGTAAGGGTAAACTATATAAGGCCTCCCTTGACCTTTTTATGAGGTCGGATGAAGTCTTGGTGAATGAGAAATTTCTATGATTACAAGTTTTCTGAGCAATTAAAGATATTTTCTTGTTTGAAGAATTTTAATGGATTAGTTTCTATATTATAACATATGAATATGATAGGGTAGGTGTACTTTGGATTCTGAGTAGCATTGTTTAGGAATTTTTTTTTAATCTTGGTAGTTTTGTAAATTCTTTAGTTTTAACCCCTGTCGCTAGGTTGAACCATGCAGGTTTTTAAAATGGGGTCATAGCTCATCATTCAATCGTGACATTTTCCCAAGCTCAAGGAATAGGTGAGATGACTACTTGTACCTAATTTTTGCAGAAGGATGGGCCCTGGAGAGATTTTTTTCTATTTTTTCAATGATGCCCTAGATGATCCAGTGGTGCGTGGCTAGGGAACATAGAGCACTGCAAGAGCATTTTAGTGGATTGAATGCATTGAATGCTTCAATCTAAGCTAGTGGAGAGGAGGATATATGGATAAGGAATCCCCATTCCCAACGAGAAGGTTGGGTGCTGAGTTTTGTGTGCCAAGAAAGCAAACCCTTAGGCAGACAGTCCAAATGCTTTGAAACCCTTAATTTTATTCATGTTTGTAGAAACCCACTGTACGGATAGTTTGGGGAAGAAAAACCTACTAAATCCTATAGATTTTCCAAAAGGGTGGTAGAATATGGACTTTTTATTTCTTCTTGTTAATAACATTTGGAAGTTATATGCAAAAAAGTGACCTATTAGACCTGATTGTTTGTAGCCCTATTTGGGTGCATTTGTAGTGTTTTCTTCAACTCGATTAGAGTCTTATTGAAAATTATGTTTGGAGACATTGGACTTGGATCCCAGTGACATGTTAGAAGCCTAACTCTCCATATGTGATTGATCTTGTACATTTTGGATCATTTAGAGAAGGAGGTGCAAGAAGACCTCTATGTGGCTATGTGATGAATGATTTGATTTCTTTGTTGGTGAACACAAGCTGAATTGGTGAAGGATATTGAGGAAAACATCCTTGGAAGCTAGGGTTAGTAAAGAACCCAAGATAGGATAGAGAAAAGACCTATAGTAGACCCTAAGGTAATTTAGGGTTGTGAGCAAGGCTTGTAGTTACATCAAGAAACTCTATCCTTGATCCTATCCCAACTCAGAGGTTTCCTGCATGGTCTACCATATAGAGTATGGTAAGTAGGCATACCCAATGATGTATGGTTCCCATTGTTATAGGAAAAATATGCTAGGTGTAGGTACTCCTACTACCAGGTCTAATAATCCATCACATACATGCATAGCATGTCTTCTAACACTTGATTGACCTTTTCGGTCTATCCATATGTCTCAAGGTGATAGGGTGTAGTGAAATTGAGCCTAGTGCCTAGAGATATCTATAACTCTCTCAAAAAATATGAATTAAAAAGAGAATCTCTATCTGAGATGATCTTACAAGGTGTTAGTACTTTTTCTTGTGGAATCTGTATAAGCATCAATGCTTGAATCCATGACTCCCAACTTTTGATTCATGCAAGTAAAAATACTAAGTAATGAGGATTTGATCCTCCGTCTACTTTGAGCTACATAGAATCAGGTAGGTGTACCTCTTAACTTATTGCTTCTAATAAATCAGACAATGGATTCAAGGATTCTCGTAATGATTTACTAAGGTCTTTTACTACAACTGATGCAAAGCTTCAAAATCCAATCCATGATTTTAACAAGAGTAAATAACACTACAGAAAAATGGCCAATGTCACAAGGATATTCATCCTTCTTCTCTTCAAGTTTAAAACTCAGGAAGGCTAACCTAAAGGATTTAGTTCTTTAATGAATCACCAACAATGTTTGTACTATTCAATACAACTCCTAAATGTCCATGCTCTTAAACAAGAAATGAAAAGATATTCATATTTTAATTGATTGATGATGAAAACTACTAGATCGGCAAAGACTGGTGCCTTATCTATTTGGCAACAAAGTCAAATAAACATACACCGACACAAAACCCTTTAACTCCAAACACACAAAAACCAAGTGAATTGCCTTACAAATCACTCTTTTCACTCTAACACCTGAACATCAAATTCATGTGCAAACCTTGAACTCTCAGAATTTGTCTCTAAGATTTAATCCCTCCTTGAAAGAAACTCAAAAACACAACTCGCAGCCACCTTATAACCAGTGCATTAAAATGCCTTACAGATTAACACACAATATTTCAAGACAAGACACAAAGACATCAATAAGTATTGAATAGGGATTCCATTGTTCTTCATTAAATTTCTATCTGATTATGCACATTTACAAGACAAAGAAAATCAGAGAGACAAGACTCCCAAAATTGGGAAACTGCCCAGCAGTATTAATTTCACCATCATTGTACAATAGAGAAGAAGAAAGATATAGAGAAGAGGAAATCCAAAATTAACCCTAACTGGCACCTGTCTGTTTCCACACAAAAATCTTCTCCTCAAAAGAAATTTGTTCTCCTTCACCAACTGCCTCTTCTTTTCAATCATTATCCTCAACAAATTTGATTCCAAGCCATGCTCAAAATATGATTTCATTCTCTGAAAATACCTTCCGTGAATGCTTCTCTTTCAAGTTTGAACTAAAAAAATTCACCTGACTATAGAAACAGACTATGCTTTAATGCTTTAATCTTGCACATTATTTTAATCTTTTCATTTAATATCTTTTCTATGAAAATCTTCTTTAATTTCCCCTTTGATATTTTGCACAGACTATGATTTTTTAAATCATTTTACCTTTAAAATCCTGCACATTTCTTTGTCTTATTTTATCTCCTTTTATGCATATACTTGCACAGAACTCACCAAAATTTGCCACTTGTCAACTATTGATTTTCTGCCCCATAACTAGTCTGAGAAATCTTCCTTAACCATGGTTTAACCTCTGGTTCATCTGGGCTAGTGTATCTCTAAAGCTCTAAAAATTTCTCTTAACCCTGAGTTTATTATGAGATTGCACGGGATCCCTTGATCTTGATCTCAATGGAATAGCTGGGCTTAATATCAGAGTAAATTGGCCTTAACTATTTGCATCTAGCGACCTAGTGCACGGTTAGTTGACCTTTGTCTCTGAATCGCTGATCCTTTGTGCTAATCATGGTTTTATTGTGAGATCTCATGACTGCACTATCTCTGAATCTGATCAGAATCATTTCCCACTAACCACCAACATGTGGAGACCTCGTACAGTGGTTAGTTAACTGATGGGTGTGATCTCTAAAGTTTAGGCACTTAACCGCTAGCATCTAACAACTTCACGCCCTACCACTATGTGTTCACCACATCACCCTCCATATGGCCTCTCACATGACCCTGGGATCCGACTGGGCACACTACTAATGTCAACGCATGATCGTACCTCTAATGACACCTGTCAACTCCATCCTCATCACCATCTACACACCACTTGTCTTCCATCTCACCGCCAAAATTTGATATCGGCCAATTGGGCATGCTTCCCATGGAATCACCTGCGCACACATGGAGAACCTTCTTCTCATCTTCACATTACACTATGTTAGAATTTTGTCTTATAAACATCAGTGAAGTCCTCAACCCCACCAATGTGAGATTAAACCTTTTCAAGTTTTAAATATTTCAAGAATTTTGTGCTCAAAATTATGGGGCCCACCACCTCATTCATTCCTCCAGCCAAGTGGCCCGCCAAGGAGCCTCTTGGCTTCTTATTCACATATAACACAGGCATTGTAGTATATAAACACTACAAAATCCCGCCCACAAGCAATGTGGGATAAAGCAATTTGCAAGTTTCAAGACTTTTAAGTTGTGCGGACTTTCCTTCAACACCTGCATGGACTCTTCCTTTGTTATTATTTTGTCTTTAATGCCCATGCTCTGTGCAGACTCTCTCCTTGTCTTTCATTCTACCTAACATTCATGCACTGGCTTTTCCCTTTAATGCACAACTCCTTTTTTTTTTCACTCATGCGTATGATTTTTTAAATTTTATTTTCTCCCCTTGCACAAGCTTCTAGTGGTGTCTAGTATTGCATCTACTTCTTTCATTTGCATGAGATTACTTTAACCTCTTTCAACACAGGTTTGGGCTATTATAACATTGCGCAAGCTTTGGAATTTTTAATGAATATCCTCTTTCATTCCATACACTGCACAATTATATTCTTTGAGGCACTTGTCAAACCATTTGTACTTGTCTGTGCTTCCACTTGCTACACAACATTTCCTTTGGAAGTTTCCTTTTAAAACTTGTAAGAATCCTTGCAACTACGCAACACTTCTACACTTCATTGCATAGGCTCTCTATGGTGTTATATTTCCATTTGAAAGTTTTCTTTTTAATGGTATCATTTCACTGCCTCTTGTTCATGCTTAGTAAATGAGAACCAAACACTCCCCAATTATTATCTGCAAGAAATTTTTAAGTTTTCTACATATTTCTCCATGCGTGGGCTTTCCTCCTTTTTTACATTTGTAGCGCAAACTTCTTTCTTATTCAGTGTAGCCTTCCAATTGCCATTTGCATTGGTCTTAAAACTTTTTTATGTTATTGTTTTCTCCCTCTTGAGCTAGAAGCCTCCATCTCTCCTATATTGTACAGGCTGTAATCTCTACATTGTGCAGACTTCTCCATGTTTGGTATCTCCTTCATAAAATGTGTTGGGTGTTGCAAGACTTCCTCTTATGTCTGCGCTGACTTTTCTGCAATTCTTGCACAGTATTTTAACTTGGTTTTCACCTACAATGCATTAGTTTGGTTATTTGAAATGCTTTGGATGCTTCACACTGGCTTTCAACTTACCTATCTTGCGTAAGCTTACACATTTTCACAATGTGCAGGCCTTTGTGAAATACATGTGCCAGCTTTTTCAAAATTACACCTGTCAAAGTATATTGGTCCCTTAACATTACATAGGCTGGGGAAGTAATAGAAAAGTTTGAAATATTACTCTTCTCCACAAAACCCATTCTTTCTGCAAGTTGTGTGAAATGTAAGAGATCTTATGGAATTTGGGCACATTACCGAAAACATGTCATAGTAACCAATAAGTGGGTCAATATCTCACTAGGATATTCAAACACTACCTTATTAGTTTTGATGCCACTTGAAATTCCTCCATGTATGTGTCTCAGTTTGCATGATGGTTCCCATCGATGTATCCAACATTGACTGGTATTTTAAAATCTCCTTGTTTTCTAAAATCGACTCTTTGTGAGGCTTGAAGACATGCTGAACAAATGGGTGCCATGGTTTTCTCCCCTCTGACTGAATGGTTGATTTATAAACTTAAAACACCTTATGTATCCATAAACACTATTACTTAAATCATAAAATGATTTAAATAATAATATGCTCTAAAAGTACATACAAATAGCATTTGAAATTTACTAATAACACTGTGTCCTTGAGATCACCTTCCAACTACCAAAATGTAATCGTTTGGGAAATCACATCATAAGATACTGAATTGGTGGACATTTCAAACCACTCTTAATAATTTTGCAATTTTGATCCCAAGAACAACAACTAGGCTCTAGAACTGGCCTTCACAAATACTGAACAACCCTCTACAAGTCTAAGCATTGGAAAACCCACTCTTCTCTAGCATCTAAGCTTGGTCGCCAACTGCGTTTGTTTGAAATCATTAGGGTAACAAGATTCATTGGTCCAACTTGGAAATTCTAAAACATTGTGCATATGTGGATATCAAAACAAATCAAATCAAATCAATTAAATAAAAAAGAAACAAATATATGGCTAAGGGAACTATTAAAAAGGAATTAAATAAAACTCCTCACTTGCAAAAGGGAAAGTCAATTCCCTAGCCAATGAGAGTTAAATAACTTGGATCACCTCACATGGATCACCAAAGATTCAATCTCCACCTCTCTTCACCATTCAATCCTAACATTTCATTCCTCATATTCTTCTATAAATGGAATGAATTTTGAGCTCAATGGGCCCCTAATCTTACAACTTTGAAAGCATCCTTCTGCTGCCCCTAATTTTAGAATATATTTGCAAATTTATACTGCTCATATTCTTAGAGATTTCTTAATGCATTTTATCTCAAACATTTAGAATTGTTATAATCTTTCAATTAGAGCTCTAAAATGAACTTTGATTGAGCATTTTAGCTTGCATTTTAGTTGAATCTTCCATTCTAAGAATGATGTTGTCACTGATTTATGCATAATCTGAGGGCAATTATAGAATGTGTCATACTCTTCTTAGGTAGGGAGCAATATGTCAATTTTTGTGTTGATATGTGTTCTAACTTTTATATTTCATGTTATTTCACTAATGATAAGACATATTGAAGTGTTGTGTCGCAGCTAGCAGATCCACAAAATACACACATTTTTGGCACCCATCATGGTGCAAATCCTCATATTTTACCTCATCTTCTTATCATTTTTGGCTAATTTGGGTTCACTATTTTTAGGTTTAGAGTCACCTTTAGTTGATTAAGGATCACATACAGGAAAGAGCCTCGCATACGGTAAGTTAGATCACATCCTAGTTTTCTAAAATCACATCCGCTATATCCTATATCGCATCTGTTAAAAGATCGCATCTAGTAGATCTTGTATTGCATTTTTCGTAAAGCATTGCATTCAAAATTATTATTCGCATACAGGAAATCTAGGCTCGCATCTAGGAAATTTAGTCACATCTAGTTGATTGATTTGCAAATTTGAAATATCTAACCACTAATCTTCTAATCATGTCTATTATAGTGTCTTGAGAAGCCTAACTTTTGATTGTAGGTTGCTATCAGAGCCTTTTTTTTCAAAGAGGTGGAAAGTAACTACTAACTTGTGGTTTGCAAGTTGCCAAACCTCCCAACTTGACCTCTATTTGTTCAAATATTTAAAACTAAATACATTTTCCATCACTTAGTAAATTGGCTAGAGGATTATGCTCTTTTCCTTTAAGGAAAATTAGAAACTCACAAGTCAATTTAAGATTTGAGAGGAATTTGGAGTAAATGGACAAAGAAAATTCACTTTTCTAAAGTTGGATAGAAATTGAGCAATCAAAGCATTAAAATCTTGTGGTAAATGAACGGGTTCAATTGTATAATTCTTTTGGGATAGTAATTGAACAAAACAAAGCACTAAATCTTGTGGTAAATTGAACAAAGAAAACTCATTGTCTAATTTTGGAAAAGTAAATGAACAAGAAAATCACCTAATTTGGGGAAATTGATCAACACAAATTTTCTTCCATATGCTTTGTGCTTTCTTACAATAGGAACTTAAAAGTCAAACTTAAGCTTATTACTTACTCTAACTAGAGGATTTTCTCTTCTTTCCAAGTAGAAGAATCAAAGACTCATCATGGGGGATGGATTTTTGAGTGACATAGTTTGAGGAAATGAACATGTTTGGTGTGTTTATGGGAGAAAATAGCATGGAATAGGAGAGTATGCTCTTCTTCTTTTGAAGAATCAGAAATATAGACTCCTAAGTTTTCCAATCCTTTTCATTACTTTCAAAAATATTAGAGGGCCTTCTAGTTGAGGAAAAAATATCCCAGGATGAGCCAAGTGAGGATAGGTTTATGCCAACCCTTCCAACTCACTATAATCAATATGCTTCCTTGTAGGCCAAAGCCTCGGAAGACGTAGTTAGTTTTTGTTCCTAGAATTTAGACATCATTCCTTGAACATGCTTGATTGTGTGTAGAGCGGAGCCGCTTGAATATTGCTTGCGAGACTACACACATTTGAGTACTCATAGGGCTATATGCCTCAATTTTGTCTTGTGAAATTCTATGGGGGACGACTGTAAATGGATGCCCATAATTACAAAACACTTGTAGTCAAAACAAACCCGATTTATCTCTGAAAGGGTGATAATATTTGTGCAAGAAAAATAGTAATTGCCACAAGATACTCATCATTTCATGACCTCACTTGCATTTGGAGTTGGCTAATACGACATCATGACTAGAGCCATTTCTTTTCTTGGTGATAGTCGTATTCTAATTATCATGTAAGTGTGTACCTGAGTCTATGAGCAAGATTTTCATTCTATGCTTAGAATATAGGGAATAGGGAAAGTTTTTGATCACCCTTAACAAAATAACATTGCTTGATGTGTCCAAAAGAATCCCTAAAAAAATAAAATCCTAAAACAAGAAATAATTGTCATTCCCTGACATACATGTTATTTACAACTCACTGGAAGGTCTCAAAAAAACCCTATTGTCAGAAAACATTTCACGTATTTCAAGACAAAAATTGAAAAAATTATCAAAACCATCAGAGGCTCACTTTTAGTCTATCTTAGCTTACATCTAGTTGCATTATCTTGTATCCAGGATACTTCATTACTTTTTTTCATTCCTAGCTCGCATGAAGGAAACTTTCTCGCATTCTAAAAATAAAGCTTGCATCTAGTTTAGCACAATCTCGTATCTGGAAAATCAAACCTCACATTTAGGGATTTGCATCTAGGATAGTGGGCCCTTGCACATGTGTCTCTTAGATAAATTTAGGACTTTTGGATATGCTTTTGGCTCTTCATTCTGGTCATGTTGATTTTGTTTGTCTTCCTGTTGTTGTTTCACAACTTTCTTACAAGTCTACCTAACATGTCCTTTTGGACTGTCACAATTGGTCTCAAAACATGTGGTCTACTCATTTATCACAACCTCTTGATTTTGAGCTTACTAACATGGCATTCTAACCCTCTGGTGTTGGATTCATTCACTTTCACCAAACACAAACAAACTTCTACTTGGACACACTTACTTGGACAAATTGAGATTCTATTTGACACGATTGGAAAACCTTTGACAAAGTTGAGATTCATCTTTCATGGTTAACACAAGACGTAAAAAGTATATTTCTTATGAATCATACCTCTTATATTACTACAATTTCAACAAGGAGAGACATCTTGTAATCCCCTATTCGATCAAGACTCACCCGCAATGGACGCTCCTCATCAAGGATGGAGTAGAGCTTTTGAAGACTTCAACAATGAAAAAAACCAAAAAGACCAAGATAGTAGTAGGTATTTGGTGATGGTTCATCTCAACAAGGAAAGGCTATAGAAAGGAGTGCCACATAAGCTTCGGATGTGAAGAATTGGCCCATGTACCATACTAGCCAAATATGGCACCAATTCCTACAAGGTGGAGTTACCCAAGGACAGTGGTTTGTCTCCCATGTTTAATGCAGCAGACTTGGTCTTGTACAAAGTACCAATACTAGATCTAGATCAAAGTTTTACTAAGGTCATACAGGAGGTGGAGGAACTCAATTTACCATCTGCACCAATAAAGAAGGAATAACAACTACTGGATTCCAAAGTCTACAAGAAGACAAGAAAGAAGGAATACAAACAACACTTGGTGAAGTGACATGGATAAATAGATGAATATGCAACTTTGGTAAAGGAGATATATTTCAAAAATTTGGGCATTCATCCCAAATTACTCAATCCAAGGGTGGATTGAAGTCTTTTCATTTGGGGAGGATGGTGCAGGAGCACCTAGAAAAACTCCCAATGCTTAGTCCAATTTTGGCTTGTAACTGACTCTAGCCAAGTCAGTGGCTTTACATTTTAACCTTATAAGGTCTTGCAATGTGTGTGACTAGATGGATTAGTAGTTAGTACTAAATCCAATCTAGTTTGGATTATTAGTTAGTACTAAATACATTTGGACTTTTATTAATTCCCAATTGAATTAGGTTTGAACGAGGTTTATGAAAGAGTCGTTAATAATTTAATTAACAAATATCTATACTTAATTTCTTGCATCTAATATGCTTTTCATATTGATATTAAAACCTCATATAATTGATAATTTGAATATAATTGTATTAAAGTCAATATAATTTAATTAGTAAATTTATCCAATATATCCTAAATATTGAATTAAATAGAAGTAATAATATTTAAATCTTCAATTGTAATTCAATAATTAAATGTTAATCCTGTTTTAATATTTAATAACCTCTTTATTTAATATATTATTTTAACACTAAAATTTTACTAAGCTTAATACCTCTAATTAACTCTTAATATAATTATGATATTCCAATGTCTTTGAAAGGTTGATTTTAATCAACTAATTAATTAACTCCAATTTACTAATCTAATTAGTGTATTTATAAGTTAAATCCTAATGAGAAATATTAAAAGTTAATTTTAAATAACCCTTTTAAAATTAAATAATATTACATTCCAAAGAAAATTAAAATATCCTATTAAGTCAACAATGAAAACTATCAATTAAGTTTGATAAATTTTGAAATCCATTTATGAAAAGATAATAATTAAATATCTAAACCTAAATCTAACCTAAATCCTCATGGATTTCAATCTTTATAAAAACTAATTTTATATACTCTTTTCCTAACAATTCCTTACTCTATGTTTTATTTTTTTAATATTTTTTAAATGCAAGGTTTCAAGTTTTCGCAGGGTCTGCGATCTCGAAGTGGTGGATGTGTTTTTTAAAACCTTGCATTGGTTTTTATTAGTTGTGGCAGAGGGAGAGCGGAGGAGGGAGGGTTATGCGAGGGTCGGTCATCGCCTTGAGACCCACCACAAATAGTGGCCCTTGGGCCACTGTTGTGGTGAAGTCGCACGAGCAGCTTCCACGAGGCATGGGAGGTTGACCCTCCCCGCATATATCTATCATAAAAGGGGTCGCATGGTGGGGCTTCGGTCTGCCTCGTCCCCCCATTTTTTTTGTATATTTTTTTTTAAGAAAAACAAAAGTTTATTAAAAATGTTTCTATATTTATATGAATTATTTTTTTTTTTATAGTGGTTATATATATATATATATATATAATGATATATATATATATATAATGATATATATATATATATATATTATTGAATTAATCTATTATGGCTTTGGGAAGAAAGGATATTTTAGCATAGTTGATTATAAATTGTTAATCAACTAATGGAGATGATGAAGACTGAGTGATAATAGGTATATATGTCTGTAGAAATGGTTAGATCAATTGTTATTTTTTCATTGATGTCAAGCAATTGATTACTAATTTTTATTGAGTTACCATATCAAAAGAAGGAGAAGTTGAATGGGTGACAAATACATATCAGACAATGATGAAGTAATGTTGATATAGTTTTTTTCTACTATATATTTGATGTTATCAAGTTGGTACACTTGATTGATTAAGCCAAAGATTGCAAAAAGTTAACTTATGACTGAAAAAAGTTACTCTACCGAGCTAGACAAAGTCAGTCGATATAGAGTTGTGTTAGTTGCTTTCAGTTATCGAGCACTGAGAATGAGTTAGGCACCAAGAAGAAAATGAAGTGAGTTACTGATTTTCCAAGCAAGTTACCTATAGGATTTGAGAAATACAAATCCATAGAACCTGAAGAATGCCTACATGCAAATACAAGTTACAAGAGAGAAGCTAAAAGAAGGAAAAGGTAGAACTCAAAAATACTCAAAAATGTTACAGAAAAATTATATTCCAAGTTATGAAACATTAATTACAAGTTTGACCTTAAAAAGGTGAATGAGATGCTAAAGGAAATAAAATCTAGGTTGCGCATTAATAATTAATATAAATATTAATTATAATGCACCTAGGAGATAGCTTAAGAAATAAGAGTAATAAAACAACTTAATTAATTGAACCAATGTGATTTAATTAATAAGTATAAAATATGATTACTCTAACAACCCCCCTTAAGCTAAGCTCAGGGGGTAAGCTAACCTAGCACAACTATGAAAGCAGGAAATGGGTCCCGGTAACAAGGCCTAATCAAGTACCCAATACAAGGAAATCTTTGTAAACTAGGGACAAAGGATAAAACCCAATGGTAAAAACCACTCTCCAAAAATAGATAGAACAAACATGTGGCAAAAAAAATATGAAGGAAGGAAGGCCTCAAGAAGACCCCCCAAGGAAAAATTCTGTCACCCCAAGCATAGAACACAACTGAAGATAGCGTGGAGTTGCAAAAGGTTTAGTGAAGGTGTAAGCAACCTATGTTGCAGTGGGAATGTAATCCAAAATGAGAACACCATCCGGAATCAGCTAGAGGATGAAATGCATATGAAGCTCAATGTGTTTAGTATGCTCATACTCTACCAGGTTGTAGGAAATGTGAATAGCATTCTGATTATCGCACCATAGAACATTGGGACGATTAAGAAGAAAACCAAACTCAGTCATCAACTGTTGAAGCCATAAAATCTCTTAACTAGCGTACATTGTAGCTCTGTACTCAGCCTCTGTAGATGAAAGTGCCCGAGCATTTTTCTTCTTACATGACCATGTGATAGGACCAGAGCCAAGAAAAAAAAACAAAGCTACAAGTAGACTTTTGATCATCACCATCACCAGCCCAATCTGAGTCAGTGAAGCCAACAATGTGAGGATCCCCTGATATGTAGTGAATGCCATACAAAATAGTGCCCTGAATGTATCTCCAAATATGCTTGGCATGTTGCAAATGACTCTCATGAGGCTAATGTAAAAATAGAGAGACAAGACCAACTGCAATGGAAAGATCAGGACGAGTGTGTGTCAGGTACAACAAACTACCAACCAACTTTCGATACAATGTAGGATCCACTGAAGGAAAAGTGCAAGAGGTAGACAAGGTAACACCTGACTAAAAAGGTGTGCAAGAAGGCTTGCAAGAAAGCATGTAAAAGAATCAAAGAATGTTAAGAGCATACTTCTGCTAATAAATGAAGATCCCAACACGGGACTAAAAAATATAAAGACCAAGAAAGTAGTGTAACAGATCAGATCAGTCATCTCAAACTACTCCATCAATGTGCGTTAAACATCCTGAATTGTAGAAGATGAGCTACCTATGATGATAATATCATCAACATATAGCACAATGATCAAAACCTCATCCTCAAGAAACTAAATATAGAGTGTAGGATTGAAATGATAGCGTGTGAATCCTGTGGAAAGCAAAAAAGAGTCCATCTTCTCATACCAAGCCCAAGGGGCCTGTTTGAGACCGTACAAAGAACGCCAAAGTCTAAAAACCAAGGAGGAATCCTACACAAATAACTAAGGATGATCCATGTAAATCTCCTCAATAATATCATCATACAAGAATGCACTCTTCACATCCATCTAAAAAATGGGTCATCCCTAAGAATCTTTGAGGGATAAGACAAGGCAAATAGAATTCATCTTGGTGACAGGGGAAAATGTCTCAGTGTAATCAATACCCTCAACCCGTGAAAACCCCTTCAAAACAAGACATGCCTTATACTTATCAATAGAACCATCTGCAACAAACTTAGTATGATACAACCCCTTGCATCACACTAAATTTCTTCCCTTAGGAAGAGAACAAAGATCCCATATATGATTATTCATCAAAGAAGAATACTCCTCCTCCATAGCATTGTCCCACTAAGAATGTCCTATCATAGCTAAAAAAGTTTGAGGATCACCACAAATAGCATGAATCAAAAGGATAGAACCTACAATATGAGACATGGTGTGACAGGAAGATGAAGGGTCACCTACCAGAGATCCTACAGCCTTAACAGTAACACAAGCCCATGTAGGCATCTGTGTAGGATCCTATGGTGGAAGTAAATGGGGATCACCAAGATCATCATACTAATCATCCCAAAAAGAATCTTGAAGAGATGAGGGAGTAGTGATAAGTGAAGTAGATGCTAGAGTTAGGGTATCTACTGCAAGAAGGTCTTCATGATACTGGACATCCCATCGAAATAGGACCTCTCTGGAATCAAGATCAAACAACTTGCATGCCTTGATATCCTCGTAGTAGCCAACAAAAATGAGGTGTCAACTCTTCTGCTCCATTTATCTCCTCTGAGAATCAGGTATAAATGCTCATGCTTCACTACCAAAAACTCAGAATGAAGATACATCAGGCTTGACATGAGACCAAGCCTCCTCAGGAGTCATATGTCAAACTTCCTTGTGGGCCATATGATTCTAAATATAGTTGGCACAATTGACTGCCTCTACCCAAAAATATGAATTCATGGACCTAGACTGAATCATACAATTTTTCATCTCCCAAAGTGTTCTATTCTCTCTCTGCCACACCATTCTAAAAAGGGGTGTAGGGAACTAAAAACTGATGCAGACCATGTTCAAAGAAAAAATATATGAAAGCTTGATTCACATACTCTCCCCATTATCTGTTTGTATCTTCCTAATAGAAAGACTAGATTTCTTCTCCACAAATGTCTTAAAGATTTGAAATTAATCAAAGACATCAGACTTGTACTTAAGAAAGTACACCCATATGCGCTTGGAGAAGTCATCAATGAAACTAAGCACATATCTAGCACCAGAAAAAGGAGTAGGAAATGACATGAGGTCACTATGAATCAACTTCAATGGTGCCAAAGCATGAGTAGCTCATCCCTGAGGAAAAGGATCCCTATGTTGTTTGCAAAGAACACAACCCTGAAAAACACTATCAGTGCAAGAAACTTGAGGAAGCCTATGAAAAAGTGCCTATATGATCATCTGCTGAAGATATGTTATGCCCTGCATCCCTATCCCTACATTTTATATGCAAAATGTTGGGTCCCCCTTTTTTTTTCTTTCTGCTTTGGGCTCTTTCCCTTCTCTCTTCCTTTGTTTCTTTGTTTTCCTTCCCTAGGTTTTCCTTCCCAAGGCATTGGTTTTTCTTTTTGTCTTTGTTCCTTGTGTCTCCGGGACCTAGTTCCAGAGTTTTTAATTTTGTCTAGGACCCGGATTCCAAACTCCAAGATTCTTTGCCACGATGTCTTCTTTACATAAGAAGATATGGTCGCATGGAATCCCCGGGCCCAGAGTCTGAAATTCAGCTTGATTTCAGAGTTTGCAGAAGAAAAGGTAACTTTCTTTTACCTTGGGTATAAATAGAAATCACCTATCATTTTCACAATTACCGTGATTAAAATACTTAAGCGATTTGAGTGAATTTCAGAGCGATATCACAGTGATTTGAGCAAAGTCTAGTGCGATCTATTTCCGAGTTGATTTTGAATAATTGAAAGTGGTTTCTAGTGAATGAAGGGTGATCTTTTGAAGGTAGGAGTTGTTTTAGAGTGTTCGTGGACACCTTTTCTTCCTTCCTCTCTAATTTTCAGGTTGGTTTCTCTGTTTCTCTCTGTTTCCTGGTTTTTTCCATTTTTTGTTTGGTTTGTGTTTGTCTTGCGTTTTCATTTTGTCTCTACATCTGGTTTCGCCGCCCGTTGGTGGGTCAGCTCTGCTAGAGGGTTGTCCACCCTCTGTGCAAATGTAGTATATTCTATAGATAATGTAAATGATGTATATGCCTGTACATTTTCTAGTTTTGTTTAGGTAGTAGCTCTACGTTGTGTATATATGTACATTTGTTGTATTTTAATGTATATCCTTCCATTTTGCTTGTGTATACCTTTCAACCCTGATGTATATATGTTGTATATGTTGTATATTCCATGTATATCTACCTAGTTTCATAACTAGCTCATCGTGTCTCCTCTATTCTCATTCCCAAATTTGTGAGCTTGCTCTATGAAGGATACCACCTGGTTGAAACTCGGCTCTCGGCTAGTTTCAACGAGGCAATTTTCTCTCTCCTCATAAACTTGCCTTAATGAAAGTCCCATTTACATCCCACACATGCATTCAAAATTGTCCAAGTGGCCTTCGCTTTTCATGCGTTTGGACAGTTGGCTCCGCCATCGTCACCATAACTTCCATTTATTGCATAGCCACGTGACGTCCACGTGGGTCTGACAGCTCACTTTTTGAGCACAATTTATAATGGTTATTTTTCCAGACTCTGGGTCTCTTTCCCTCACCCACCCCACATCTTTCTTTTTCTAAGTATGATGAGACCCCCAGGCCCGGATATTGGTTAAAACTCCAAGTTTGTAATATATACATACTTTCCAGGATTTTTTAAACTAAACTAACTTTTCAGGGAAAGCAAGCACCGTGGTGGTAAGATCTCTAGATCCTGGAGTATTATTTATCTATGCATTCTAACAGTCACCTTGCCTTGCAGATTTCCAGAGCAATATACTTCCACCATGTCTGAGGCTTCCTCATCTTCACCACTCAGGAGTCTGGAACTTCCTTCCGTAGTGGTCACCAGGGCAGCCGTAAAATCTAAAATGGAGAGGGCCTTGGAAAAATTGCCCCTCAGTATGAAATACATGAAAGATAGTGCCATTGTGGGATTGAAGATCAGTTCCAAAGTGCAATTCATTACCGACACCAGTGTCAAGATGTGGGCCGAAATGCAGGCCTTGGTGAAAATAATGTACATCCAGTGATAGGCCGGGGATCCACTGGCGATCAATGTTGGGGATTTTGGGATCCTCAAGGCTGCCTATTTTTCATGCTCAGTGTAGTCTCTTGAGTTAATCCTCACACTTGCAGCACATTACAACTCTTCTATCTAGGTCGTCATGCTCGCAGCCCCAGAACCTACTAGGTATCCTACCCCTATGGTGTCTCTCGATGCCACTACTTTCCAGATGGGCTTGGGGATCCCTTAATTTGACAAACTAGCTATGGTTACCAGAGCAGATGCCTTAGCATAGTTCAAACATTTTGAGGAAGTAGCCTGGATATACATGAATAACAACTGGCTCAAGACCCTGAAGAGGGATCCCAAGAAAATGAAGCTAGAACTCCCCCAGTCTGAATTTAAGGAAAGTATCCAAATGGGGATAATAGCACTATCCTGGGTTTTTGGGCAACCCCATACCTAAGAATTCTCAGCATGGATGTACTATTTTTTTCTTGGCATCTCCACCAAGGGAGAGTATTTCAATTGGACCGCCATCATCTCCAACCATGTAGATTCTCAGTTTCTACAAGTGGTCCAAAAGTGGAAGTTCCATATGACTTCTTATGTCCTCTAGGCCCTGGTGCAACAATGGCCTGCCACCAATGGATTACTTACAATGGGCATACTTAGGATTGGCCTAGGTCAGAAGGCTCCCTAGGAATTTTTCTCACAAATCCAATGGGAGGCCAGTTTCCCCAGTTTTTGTCGTGTGAATGATGCCTTCATCTATTACAACCTTCTTACACCTACCCGAGATGTAGGATACCACCTCTCCATAGAGGTGATGAATCTGGTAAGAAGTTACAACCATTATTATATACAGTTCTAGCAACATGCATACATAAGGGTGACCGGCTTCTCCGAGAAACCTTACTTGTTACCCAAGCATTGTGGGAACAAGATAATTATTTTAGAATATTGCAGGCAAATATTTGAGCTGCATACCTTCTATGCCTTGAAGAAGGTGACAAACATCCCATTCCCAATTACTTGTGGGAATTACTCGTGCAGTCTGGCCATGGCCAAGGAGGAAGACAATGAGCTCAAAAACTATAACTTAGCATAAATCTACTTGGGGCGGAAGCATTTTGATCCGCATGGCAAAATTGCGTCAGCACTCCCCACCAATACCACATGGAGGACCTCTAGGAAGATTTTTAGGATGACATGGAAGTCCAGAGCTGACATTATGTCTAGATGACTATGCGAATGATGGAAAGATTAAAGCTCCAGAGATTTCCAGATGACTTCTCAGACTTCAGATCCACAATAGATCCCCAATACAAAGAAAAGGGGATTGATAAGTTAGCCCTCCCACTAGTGGACTAGAATGCCTAGGAGGGGCCCACCATTGAAGAGTTCACTCGCAGTGTGATCGAACATAGCCATACCTACTTTAAGAAGGTGTGCCCCGGGAGTGTCCACAGGGCTACTCAACCAGTACCAAAGTTAACCCCGGGAGCCAGAACTTCTTCGCAGAGAGAAGATAGGGGAAAAGGGATAATGAAAACCCTAGCTCCATAGTAGACCCCCATTAAGGAGCAACTGAAATAGTCGCTGGCGGCCTCCCAGCAGATGAAAGATAGAATAATCACATGGTTGGCCACTCCGGTGCTCATGGCCGGACCCATCCATCCTCCTTCTTCCCCTTCATTAGCAGTGCTTATGGTCAAGGAAATGGGAGTGGACCTAGGAGAGGAGTAGGCCCTAAGGGATGTAGGGCTGCCTTTGGTCACTAGGCAGAAGAAGAGACTCAATCTGAAGCCAAAGACAGAACTCGAGTTGGGGATGCCTTAGATCCCACAAGTTGAAATCCTTTCTTCTGATTCCCCGAAGTCGGAGAGGGAACCAGAGCCCACTAATGTCCTGACAAATCCTCCCCCTCAGGATGAGTTTGATGATGTTTTTACAACCGACGAGTTCAGGAATTTGCAGGGGGATATTGAGTAGATAGAGGCTGAAGCCCCAGAGTAGGAGGAAGCTCTAGAATAGGAACCTACCTAGGAACTGGAGGAGAAGGCAGAAGAAGAGGAAGAGGTAGAATAATAAATCACCTCTAAAGTCCCAGAGATACAGGACATGGGAGTGGACCAACAAAAGCAAAGTGAAAAAATGGCATCAGCTCAGAGAACCAAACCTTCGGGAGCAACCATAACCTCAGCCACCCTGTTCCAAGTGCCACTCTTAGAGGTGAAATTTGGGGAGGTAATCACTGCAGCTCAAACACTAAATCTTGGCCCGTTATCTCACCCATTACCAGAAGATGTACCGATGAAAGAGGACATCCCAGCAATAGAGGCTGAGGGAGAACAGGAACAAGAACAAAACCCCAGGGCAACAAATAAAGACCTAGACATGGATAAAGATGCAGACGCCAGGGAAAAAGATACAGATACCACAGAGAAAATACTATAAGTGAGAAATAACATATAGGGAAGGAGCCGGGGGAGGCTCGTAATACTGAAGAGGCATAGCAGGATGTTGGGGAGAAGTCACAAGAGCACATTTTGGCTAACAAGCCACCCCTACCACCCCCATGGTTAATAGAAACCCGAAAGAGAAAGCCACCTCCAGTAATGCCTTGAGCCCACCTTTCCTTAGCAAAGATGATGGCCCAGGAATAGAACCCACCAAAGACCAAGAAAGCCCAGATAGTCCACACCCTTCGGACTGAGCCGGGCAAAGAGACAGTTGCAGTCATAGTGAGACCTTCCCCAGATGTGGATGAAGCAATGGAAAAGGCCAGAGATTATAACATCACGAAGATATCACTGGGGAAGAGGGAAAAATAGGGTGAAGTAGACCTGTTGAAAGAGGAAACCAAGGTAGTAGAGGCTCGCTATGAAAAGGAGGCTCAGAAGCTCAAGGCAGAATACAAGAAAAATGCGAACCTTATGGTGTTGTTAACTAAGCTAGCCTGAACTATCAGTGTTATTCCTCTGAGGGCCTCCACATCAGATATACCACTTCCACAAAGTGATGTAGATTCACTACGGGTGATGAAGAAGAAAGCCCAAGCAGTTGATGAATGGGTTTCCCTACAAGTGGGAAATGTCTTGCATTTCCTGGTATCCACCCTCCCAGATCTATATGTGGCCCACCACATCTTACACTAGGATGAGACCATCATCAACATATGGGAGGGCGATATCAAAAATTATGAGGCATGGAAGGTTGAGTTAGAAGAACTCATCGGCCTCAGGGAGGAGATTGCCTCTGAATCTAGAATTTTAGGGGAGGAGTCATTCAATTTTGTGAGAACCCAGCACTCTAGACTTGACCTCACATTGGGGGTAATCAAGCAAATGGTGGGGACTCTGCGGGAAAAGATCAATGTAGTGCAATATTCTTTTAATTTATACAAGTCTTTTGTTATTAAGTTTTCCAGAGCTGATCCATTTAGCACTGACACTTGGACACCAGAGGAGTACATCCTGGGGGAGTTTGATGAGCTAATGGAATCAAGGTATCAATCCCCGGAGGGAGTAGATGGTGCCCAAATGATGAGAATAACTCATATGGTACTTAGTGGTCACGACGCGATAAAAATGGCTGATGAATTTAAGGGAAATGTTCCAGACCTGGGGGAACAGATTGAGATGGCTAAGTACCGGTGGGCTAGCCTTAAAGAAGTTGATGAAGATGGAATCTCCCATCTCCTCCAGACCTTCAATGACAATAAGAAATAATAAATATTCAGAGGGGGCTGGAGAAAACCTAAGTGTTTTTGTATTCCTTATTCTTTTTAGAACGTAAGTTCCCAGATCCCAGAGTCCCGGATCCTATATTTTGTATTCTTTTAGTGACTCATGTCCTGGTCCCCAAGGCTGACCGGTCACTTTCAAAGTAGTTAATATAGGTTTCCAAAAAGTGGGTAGTAGTTAATAAAGGTTGTCAAAGGTTGTCAGAAGGTAGATAGCTACACTAAGGCATGTCGGATCGATAAGAGGATTTCTGACAAATGATCCTCCCAAGGCGCCACTTCAACATTACACCTAGCACATCGGAGACAGGGTGTTGCTTTTCCCATTTATGAGGCATGTAGCCTCAATCCCCTGGGGATTAGTTTTCCTCTTTCTTCTTCTTGGCTCCCTTCTCAAGGCCGATTCTTCTACTTCACTTCTCAATCTTTTTCCTCTGATATGACAGGCCTATTTCGTCTCTAGGTCTTTTGTAGGGTGGTGCAGGTAGTACCAGCCATCAGATAGTATATTCTATTGTACAATGTAACATAAGTTAGGGTTAGGGTTAGATGTAAATGTGTATAAAAAGTAAGTCCAGTTCCATTCCAAGGGTCAGCAAAATTGATGATTTTGTAGTCCATAGTAATAGAAAAGCAGTATTTTACATTTGAAGTGTAGAGCTCAATGCTCCTTGGTCTTTTAGCTTTCAGTAGTTAGATGCTCCCTGGGAGCCACCATTGTACCATGCACCAGTGCTTGCTAGAAGAAATGTTAATGAAGAAGGGAAATTTCTTGCGATGACGTTGTTATTTTTCTGTCTTCTGGATTGACATTATTTTATGCTTTGTGTTCTTCATGTCCTTTTCTCTAACACTTAAAGTAGATTAACAACCTCCTTTCCCTTGCTAATGATGAAATATGAATAGATGGTTGTATATTTCTTTGGTATTTAGTATAGTGTGTTTGAGTATTGTTGATATTTTGAATGTTCAACATAATTATAGGTAGATTAAATACTCCTAACCCTATAGGATCTTTTTCAATTTATATTCTAAGTGTAAACATGCTTGGAGAAACCTCACCTATTTGAATCCCCAGAGAGAACGAGTTGAAGAAACCAGCTATCCCCTTCAAAAATAGTCACATATCCCAACTGAGCCCCGCACCATCGAGACTCAACCCTTAGGTGCTTAGAGGACCGAGGAATCTCATTTCCCCATATAACCTTTGCAGGCAAAGTTGGCCGGTACCCCGGTACCCGATGACAACTTACATCTACTGGCAGACCCGGTCACCTAAGTCTTGCCAATAGAAAATGGTGCTAGAAGGAGGGCATAAACTCGTCCCCCTCTAGAGACTCTAATTTTACACATCCTGAAGGTTTCCCAAGCCATAATTTTAGGAATCAAGCCTTCATTGGGATTGGGTCTTTCTCCCCAAAAAAATTTGAGAGAATCCTTATGTCAGCCCCGAACCCTAGAAGATTTGTCAAACTCGAGCCTCCTGCTCAAAAGAAATGGACCCCAAAAACTGCACCAGCCACTATTATCTAGGGGTCTAGTATACCTCAGAATATCCAAACTTCTCAAACAATCCTAGGAACTAGCTCTCAACCTGCTCAAAATCTAGTTCCCCAAATGGCTGCATACTTTAGTAACACTGGGTCCTCTATGAGAACTTTTTTGGGTGCAACCAACGACTTACCCTTGCACCCAGAGAAGATTTTCCAATGATATGAGCACTTAGGCTCACAAACCATAGAAGAACACTTACAGGCGTATAAGGATGCCATGAACTGACACTGGATCCAACATGAAGATGTTGTGACCCAGATGTTTCCTCTGTCCCTAGGATAGGATGAACTGAACTGGTACCTCAACCTTCCCGCCAACTCCATCAATAGTTGGCAAGACATGGAGGATGCCTTCTTGACAGCCTTTCGCATACATGTGGACCCAGTTTGGTCCCACAGCCAGTTCATTTCCATCAAAAAGAAACCCAATGAACCCCTTACAACATTCAACCATGGGTTCCAATGCGCCTTGAAGCAGTGCACAGGCCCTTTCATTCCATCCCTAGAAGTAACCATACAGACCTATCTCAATGCGATGGACCCCTTTTTTTCCACTCTCCTCTAGAGAACAACCACCGCGGGCGACCGGGATACTTTGGTGAAGGTTTACAACCTAGCCTTAGAACTATCCCTTGGCCTCAACAAGTCCCCAAGTAGGATTGCATAGAGTACGCCCTTCAACATGATCCCTGGCGAAACTGCGTACGCCAGGGGCTATAACCTCAATCTGGCAATGGGTGCCCCTGCAATGGCGATGAATCCCCCACCCCCACCGATAGACCAGTAGGACCGATAGGTTTACCCATCACAGACTCAGGTAATACTGGGTCTTGAAACATTACCTTGGAACCAACCGCAGTAGTCACAACCGCTTGGAGTGCCCTTCTTTTAGTCATCTGCGACTAGAGGATTTCCACCCTCGACTCTGGTGAATACTGCTGCCTTCCAAGAAAACCAACAACAACAACCATCACATTGTGAAAAAAACACTAAGTTGACTACCGAGGTTGAATCCCTCTAGCGAATGTTGTCCACCCTAACTATGGACATGGGTCAGCTGAAGGTAGGGTCCTACGCACCCCAAAATTCCAATTCCTAAAGAGGGAATATTTTCTCCAGCCAATGAAACAACAATGCTGGGGGAAGAAACTTCAATAATGGGCCTCAACCCAACCAACCGCAATGGAACAATAACTCAAACACCAGAGCTTTACCTCCGAACCAAAATTCCAACAAAAGTGGTGTTGGACCATCACATTTTACACCAGTCGCAGACTTCCAACCCATGACCATTTTGTGTAGATTGCATAACACAAGCTCCCACAATGAGGTAAACTGTACCATGCTGGAAAAAGTCATCATGATTTTCCAGCTGGACAGGTAACAATCACATGATGCTACTCCCCTAGAGCCTACTGTGCAGCAGTCAACTCACAGTGCATTCACCTATGAGACCATCTTCTTCGGATCCTCCGGAGAAGATGAAAAAGAATCCAAATTGCAGGGATTCTTTGATGAATCAATTCTAGCCTTTGAGGCCAATGCCTTCACCAACCCATGGACTCCTTACAATACTCAGAGCTAGGTTGGTAAAGGACCAGTTTACACACCCACATCTTCTGCCAAGGACACTCCTCCCTGAGATAATACAACTGACCGGCCAGTCCCTCTAAAAGGTTCAAGCTCTAACCAAGTGAAAGACCTGGCCGAGGGAAGCCACCAATTCCTGGGACAAAGGTTCAACATCACAAAGGAATTATAATAAACTACCACCTCCATGACCTTGATGGAGATTTTTCTAAACTATCCTGGGTAGAAGAAGTCTCTTTTGAAGCTCTTAGGAAACCTAGAAGTTGTCAGTCGCCCACCCAAGGCTGTCTCTTTTGAGGATGCCAATGTGGCTGTCTTCCAGGGGAAAAATGAAGATCCTCCCTTCCTACTAGGCCTAAATATCCAAGGCAAAAACATACACAACTACCTAGTAGACTTTGGAGCTTTAGGAAACATCATGCCCCTATCCATATGCGAGAAGCTCAGATTTCGACCCACCCCATCTAATGGCGCAGTGATTCAACTGGATAAAACTACTGTGAAAATGGTGGGAGAATTGAAGAATGTCTAGATACAACTCATTTACGACCCCAAGATAGCCAGCATAATTGATATCCAAGTGGTGGACATCCCAGAGACTTATAGGATGTTATTAAGTTAGAATTGGTCTAAGTATTTGAATGGATACTTTTCAACTGACTTCTCCCACTTATGGCTCCCCTGGGAAGGAGAATCAAACAAAATCTAGGTTGAGAGTGAGCCCCGGATGAAGAAGGCCCTTACTAAAGTCAGGAGGGTTAGTGAGGTTTTCTTCTCTGAGACTTCCCCCAGGGTGTACCAACCCTTTGAAATCTTAACATTCGATTTCACCCCCGGGGAGGATCCCATAGTTTTGCAGAGAGCCTAGGACCTAGAAGAAAGTTGAGGGTTTGAGGTTAACTCTTAGGGTGTTGTGGCGACCCTTTCTACACTCTTTTTTGGCACCTAGTGCCGAGTACACTATCAAAAAAATTCAGAGCTAGAGTGTGAACCTTGCCTTTTCGTCGCTACCCGCCACATCGACGCCATCCAGAACAAAGAACATACGGTTGATTCCCTGGAACCCAATATTCCTACTGGAAGCACTTCTTCAGTGCAATTTCCCTGGGGATATCAATTCCAAACCCCTCTAGAGGCAAACCTCACCCATGTGCCATTAGTGCAGGAGGAAGCTCCTCCCAAGTCTCCCAAAAGAAATCCAAAGATTACTCCACCTCCCCAGCCCCAGACTACAAGCAATGATCTATGGACCCTTAAGTTCGATGGGTCCTGATCCAAACAAGGCTATGGGGCTGGAGTAGAATTAATCAACCCATGAGGGAAATCCTTCCTCGCATCCTATAGGCTATAATTCAACTACACAAACAATGTTATAGAGTACGAGGCTTTGGTCCTCGGACTCCTATTTGCATTAAGGAAAGGGATCACCCACCTCTGGGCTCTGGGTGATTCAGAGTTGATTGTCAAATAGGTCTAGAGTCAGTATACATGTCATGACAAAAGACTGGCTACATATCGCAATCAGGCATGGAGCCTTATTGAAGATTTTGATGCCTTTGGCATTGAACTTATTCCCCGGTGGCAGAATTATGTCCTGAATGCCCTTGTTGTTTCTGCGAGCACACTTGAGCCCATGGCTAGCTCACAACTCTAGAGATTTTTGGTTGAGATGATCCCCACCCCATCCATCCCAAATAATGTCACCCACTTTCAATTTTTTGAGGACGATCAACATATCTTGGCCTTCATGGCCAATGTTGGTGTCTTTGAGGACCAGATAGTGGAGGAACGAGACCATGATGATACTGGACAGGGTGATGAAGATGATGGGATCATGGACCTCCCTACTAACACCATCTCGAAGGGGATGGTCACACTTGAACGTATCTTTGACTCAGACCCTTGGGGCTAGGAAAAGATGTCATACTCCTCTAAGGGAGGAAAATTTGAGAAAGTAAACATCGGCCAGCCTGGTGAAGAAAAGATGATATAGATTGGCACCTCCTGCTCCCCTGAGGAGAAGGAGAAGATTCTCGTGGTTCTCTTAGAATACATAGACGTGATTGCATGGGGATATGAGGATTTGAAGATGTACGAAACATCCATTATGACTCATACCATCCCCTTGAAACCTGATTCTAAGCCTTTTTGACAAAAGCAATGAATGATCAACCCACTCATCGAGCCTCTGATTCGTTAAGAGGTGGAGAAATTGCTATCAACCCAGATAATCTTTCCAATCTGTCACACTACGTGGGTTGCCAATTTGGTCCCTATGAGAAAGAAGAGCGGTGAAATTTGCCTTTGCATGGATTTCCAAAATTTGAATAGACCCTCCAAGAAGGATAATCACCCTCTCCCCTCCTTGGATGAGGTGTTACAAATAGTGACTAGATCCCAAATTATGTCTTTCTTGGATGGGTACTCTGGATTTAACCAAGTCATAGTTAAATACGAAGATAGAGAGAAAACAATGTTCACCACGAAGTGGGGAACATTTGCATATAGGAGAACGCCCTTTGGCTTGATTAATGCAGGGGTCACATTTCAAAAGGCTATGGACATCGCATTAGAAGGCCTTGTGAATCGGTGCATAATCATCTACATAGATGATTTAACCATCTTTTCCCGGGACAGGCGTAACCATTCCGCCCACCTCGCTCAGATCTGTGAGAGATGTTGCCGGTATGGAATATCCCTCAACCCCAAAAAGTGCATATTTGGCATCACTAAATGGATGTTTCTTAGGTATATTGTCTCCGAGAAGGGTATATCCATTGACCCTGAGAGAGTTGAAGCACTACTAAACCTACAAATGCCTGACAGCAAGAAAGAGATGTGGTCTTTCTTCAGAAAGATCAACTTTGTCCGGGGGTTCATCACTAGATTCGCTAAGATAGTCAAACCACTCAAAAAAATGATGAAAAGGTATACTAAGATTGATTGGAGTCCTAAATCAAAGTGGGCATTCACCCAGATCAAACAAACAATAATGGAGGCACCTATCCTGGCTAGTCTGAACTACTCCCTCCCATTTTACATTTACTCCTTTGCTTCGCCACATTCTATCACGGCAGTATTGACTCAAAAGTTCAAAGGGGAAGAACAACCCATAGCTTTCATGAGCTCCCCCTTTAATAACGCTGAAGTTTGGTACTCATCATTATAAAAGTAGGCCTTTTCTCTTGTTGGCGCCATGAAGAAATTTTGGCATTATATTCTCTGGAGCAAGGTGTATGTTATCATCCCAAACTAAGCTGTGAAATCTCTATTGATGCAGAGTGAATTGGGTGAAAGACAAGGGAAATGGATGGCTATCCTCTAGGAATATGACTTGGAAATGCAACCCATGAAGATAGTTTGAGGCCAGGGACTAAGTCGAGCGATGGCAGAAGAGACTCCCCGCATAGAATGTCAAACTTACACAGTGGAGTCTATCACTCAAGACCCATGGTATACCGATCTGGTATACTTATTTTTAAACAATAGATGTCTGGAGGGGTTACCTCCCAATAAATTCCATGCCCTACAGATGAAAATAACTCACTTCATGGTCAAAAACTTTGCGCTTTACCGCAGGAACTATGAGGGATTGTACCTTTAGTGCATTGACAGAGACCAAGCTGCGAAGATGATCGATGAATTCCATGGGCAGTTTGGAACTAGGCATGGCTTAGCCAATGCCACCACCCATCAAATCCTTTGGGCCAGATACTAAATGTCATATATATTTAAATATGTTTACACTCATGCTCAGAGATGCTACACTTGTCAGACTGCAGCACACTGTGAGCATAACCCGGCAATGCCTTCACAACCAGTCTTTGAGGCTAGGCCCTTTGCCCAATGGGAATTTTACTTCATTAGGTAAATTAAACCCAACTCATCTGCCAACCACTGATACATCCTGACTGCAACCGATTACTACACCCAGTGGTCCGAAGCTATACCTTGCAAAAACAACACAGAAGACATAGTTATTAAATTCCTGGAAGAAAACATAGTCACAAGATTTGGAATGCCCTTTGCTTTAGTGTGTGACAATGGTCTGAAATTTTCTTCTATGAAATTACTAGAATGGACCTACAATCAGAAGATCACTCTTAATTTTTCTAGCAACTATTACCCCTAGGGGAACGGTGTTGCTGAATCGGCGAACAAAAATCTACTTGAAGTGATCAAACACCTGCTAGAACAAAATCCCTGGGATTGGCACCAAAAGTTGAGATTCACCTTCTAGGTGGATTACATTCGACTTAAGGCCACCTTGGGAACATCCCCATTCCATCTGGTTTATGACCAGAACCTAGTGTTCTCAATCAACTTACAGATCCCAGTTTTGTAGTTTATGTAGGAATTCAACAACTGGGATAATATCATGGAGGTTCATCTCCTAAATATGGTGTGGATGGAGGAATAGTGAGATGTATCCCTTGAACATTTCACACATCATCAAGTAGTGGTGAAATGATGGTTTGAGCGTAGAGCCCAACACAAGGCCTATCAGATTTCACACTTGGTCCTGCTGTGGGACAAGGCCCTGGAAAAGAAAGGAAAGCACACCAAGTTCCAATGGCTCTGGCTCAGACCATACCTCATCTCAGATATCTGTGGGGCAAATACCTACTGCCTTAATGCCATGACCAAAGAACCTGTCCCATTACCCATCAATGGACAGTTTCTGAAACATTATTTCAAATGAGGTTGGTTTGCCCAAAGTTCTATTTTATGTAAAGTTCCTGGCTTGTAAATATTTCTTTCCCAGTGCCTTGTTGGGAGGTACCTTTCCTTGTAAATATTCTTGTTGGCCATCCTTCGGGACTTCCCTTTCTCTTTTTTTGTGTTTTCTTTTCCTGTCTTCTTTTTAGGTTCCAGCGTTTTGCTCTCTCTTTTGTAAGGATTGGTATGCTTCGCATAACATCTGGTCTCCAGGATGTTGTCTTTAACATGTTGGTGAACTTAAGGATTTATTTTTAGCATGATGGAATCAGTCTAGTCTCCAGAGTTATTTTACAAGTTTGGTAGTACATTGAGTAATATTCATCGGGTTTATCTCCGAAAGTCTAGTAATTAGTGAAATAAAAATAAGGGACAAGTAATCGGACACATTGAGGGTAGATTAGTTGCACTAGTTGGTTGACCCAAGTCTGAACTTTTAAAAGATTATTTCCAGGTCTGGAGTTTTTCTCCCCCATTCAGCATGTTAAGGTGGGCGGAAGGGTGAAAGAAGTACCGCCATTGAATTTAGCTAAGCTTTAGCTTGATGGTGAAAGAAGTACCACCCTCCCACCCAGAAACATACAAAATAACAAGAAACAGAAATGGGACAAAAATCCAATCTCTGGGGAAATGAGAAAATCTGATGACTTTGGGGTTTGATATACTTAGTGCCTCTTCTCTACTTCTCCTAGAGGTCACTGACTTTGTTTTCTTCCAAAGCACACACTTCAACACTGATGAGAAGATCACAGATTAAATCGCGTATGGCAAGATTTTCTCAAACATGTTACTCTTTGCAGGTAAGATGCTTCGAAGTAACAATTTGTTCCAGTTTTGCTAACCAGAGATTCTATAGTTCTCAAATGCACTAAGGCATTCATCCGAGATAGTCGCCATTTGTTATGCCCTGCATCCCCATCCCTACATTTTGTGTGCAAAATGTTGGGTCCCCCTTTTTTTTGCTCTCTGCTTTGGGGTCTTTCCCTTCTCTCTTCCTTTGTTTCTCTATTTTCGTTCCCTAGGTTTTCCTTCCTACGGTGTTGGTTTTTCTTTTTTCCTTTGTTCCTTGTGTCTCCGAGACCTGGTCCCGTAGTTTGTCGTTCTGTCCAGGAGCCGGATTCTGAACTCTAGGATTTTTTGCCATTGTTAGTGTTTTTTATTGCTACACCTCTAAAAGATACTTGAAGTCTTAAACAACTCTATGACCCCCTAATGCCTTTTGATACTATGACTCAAGCAAGGGAAGAACACTAATTGATGAGGTTCTTGATAACACTGGGGATACCTATTACCACCTCCTTCTTTTTTGAGCTCCACTGACTCAGGTAGGTTTTACCTATGACTGATTACTGTCTTAACAATATCTTTAGAGTGGATTGAACCTTATGTACTGAATGCTCTATTTTAGATGGACACGTATATAACAATACAGATGACTATGATTATTCTGAGGATAAGCTTGGCAATCCAAATCAATATCTTAATGATAAAAGATAGAAACATAAGCAAGAAATACATTCTTCTTTCCTTTTGCAACTCCTATGAATCTAGGAGGAATAACCTATTTGATTTTGTCTTTAAGAAATCAACAAACTTCAACTGTAACCCTTAGGAATACAATTGATTCTACAAAATACTCTGAAAGTTATTGATTTAAATAGTTTTTTAATGCTTGGATGATGATGATGAATCACTTGACAAACTCTAAATCAGTGCCTATCCTTGAGAAAATAGAGTCAAAAGATGTAAATCCATAGAAATACACAAATAAGAATACTGTAGGATGCCTTACAACCTACATACAACTCGGATAAAATGCCTTGCAAACTTATCCTGTCACTTCTACAATATTGTATCAAATCCTTAGTTATTGCAGTACTCTCTGAAACTACTCACAAAGTTTAATTCTCCCCTTAGAAGAAACTTGCAAATAATTAAATAACTACCTTATAGCCAGTATGTTTAACATGCCTTGCAAATTAAACATAAAAGAGTGCATACAATAAGTAAAGAGACAACAACAATGTAGAATAAAATTTCACTGTGTTTTTATTCATATATTCTGCTTCAAGTACATATAAAGGCTTAAAAAGCTCAAAACATAGACAGAAATCAGAAAGTCTGTCTTTAATTATATTTCATCCCCCTTAAGAATTACAAATTTGATCCTATATATAGGTCCTTAACCATCTTGGAATCCTCTATTTTAGGATGCAACAAGCTTCAGATGGTTTAAGGAACCTAACCCTAAAAGTACAGAAAAAGACAAAATAAGAGAATTTAGAAGCGGTGGGAGGACAAAAAAAAAGGATGTAGTTCTAATATTCTTTGTCTCTTCTAGAATCTAGCGCATTTTTCTGACAGTGTTTAGGATAGCTTCTGATGGTTACATTAAGACTGAGTGACTGCCAATACAGGCTAACCTACACTCATCTCTATTTATAGCTAACCTCCCTGTGCTCATTGGTTAGGCACCAAGTGTTCCCTTCTACTCTTCATCTAGAATTTCCTCTTCAATCATAGACTTCTTCTTCTTTGGCCTAGCCATCACCTCCCATGCTGTCACTTCATCATCTGTTGGCCACTTGAATTCTTGAGTGCCTTGTACTTGTGCCTTTTTTCTCTCCCATCTAACATCAGTGATGCTCTTAACATCCATTAGAAACTTATTAATGTTAGTTTTTTCCTTGAAGGCCTCATCTAGTATCTATTAAATCCCTCAATGTCCAAATTTGATCCCAAAATAAATGCCTCATTATTAGGCATCTTGCTTTCAAGCTGATTCCTCTAGGCATCTAAGGCCTTTACCTGATCATCTTCTCCTCTTAGGGAAGGAACAAATCTATTAAAATCTACAGAAAAGAGGCTCAATTTAACATCTATTTGATTCAATTTTCCTTTGAAGAAAGAGATAGCAACATTAACCTTTTTGATCTCATCTTCCACCTCTGTTACTACCTCAGGCAAATCTGATCTCAAAGTTTGCAAAGAAGCAAGTGTTTCAAATAACTGCACCCTAAGAGACCATTTGGTAAAATAAGGGTACAATATAGCAAGATACACCATTACCTCACCATGCAAAGTTGGCAACTTATTATAAGCATTAAGGATAACATTAGTCTTATCCTTTAATACATCAATTATGTGTTGCAGAATGCCCTTAAATGCATTCAAAGCAATTTCATTCTTCTTTTCTCCTATATCCTCCTTCTCAACCACTTCTTGTGACTTTGCTTTCTCCTCAATCTGCAAAGGTGGTTGTAAAGGTACATACACTACCTTAGGTTTTTCTTCTAATTCCTTCAATAGCCTTGCAATCACCTGATCTTGCTGGTGTATTTTCATGTGGCACATTTCTCAGTCTTTGGCCAATGTACTGGTCTCCTCTATCAATGTGCTACACTTATTAGACAGCTGTCTAGTCTTGTCCTCATTCAAGTGTGCCCAATGTGTCATGATCTGGGATATTTCCAAATCCCCTGTATTCTGTACTTACCAGACCATTTGATTGCCTACCATGTTTTCTTGAATGTTTACCAGTTGAGGCTTCTGGTCCTTAGGGCAAAGGCTCCACATGGCAAAGGCTTGAGATTTTGGGCTATACCCAAATCCTTTAATCATATCCCCCATTTGCACCTCACTTGCCATCTTTAAATCTGGTTGCTTTCGTATTTGATCAATTATGAAGGCAAAAGCCAAATCCCAACCCTCGGCAAGCAATATGCCACTACTCAATACCATTTTTTTGGCCTCATCAAGTGAGATGTCCTCACTGTCTGCGTCATATGATTATAGGGCCATTAGGGCCTCATTTGTCACTGTCTCTTCCCCATCAACATTTAACTAAGATCTAATTTGCTCCTTTTTGTACCACCTTAGGAAGTCTTTAAACTCCTTAGTTTTGATGAAATTATCATCATTTAAAAACTATTGTTGATGTATCAACCTTTCATCAATACAAGCCTTAAGAGGTAATTCAACATTTTCCTCCACATCAGGTTGCTTTTTCTTGCCCTACCTAATCAATTTTCTTAGGTTATGGTCATATAACCTATTCCTAGGAACTAGGGCACTTTCTCTATCCCTTTTCTTTTCTTTCCTCTCAGCTGAAGGCTGGCCTACTTCCATCTTTTTCCTTTTGGCTGAAGGCACCTCTACATCATCAGGTTGTGTGGCCTCTGTCAAGTCAACAATGTGGCCCTTAGCTCCCTACAACTGTGGTATCTTTGCAACATTCTGCTGGGGTTGAGCATATCTAGTTGGATGGGCATAGTTATTGTCACTGCTACTATCATATTTAGACTCTGAATGATCTGGCTCTTGGGGTCCTTTCTTGTCAAAAACATCCTCAAGTTGTTCACAAAGCACATAAAAATTGTCAATCATGGCTTTGATTCTATCAAAATATGACAAATCAGGATAGAAACCTCCAAAAGCCAATCCATTTCTTTTGATTTGTGTCTGTACTCTTAGTAATTCCTAAATCCTTGATCTCCTTATCTTGATCTCATCCTCATCAAGAAGGTTTCTTGTCACATCCTCTTCAATACATTCACAATGGACATTTGTATTAGGGATTGTAGGTGTATATAGCTTTCTGACTCCTGCCATAGAACCTTCAGGATCAATATATCTTTATGCGGCTGTCCCCATTCTACAACTTTCCAACCACTGGCTGACTGAATCAATGACACCTTTGCCAATAGTAAAATTGGAAATTCTGAACTGTCTACGTGTTAAGGTCCCCTTCTTGTGCAGTGCAAACTTCTCATTATCTGTTAATAATAATTTCCATATAAATTCCACAACAACCACTCTTGTTCGTACATGGTAAGGCAAGATATGAGGTGGATGTATACATCCATATACCCTTATTATCGTAAAATTCTCGTCCAGGAAGAAATCTCCCCAATTATGGTCTCCTTCCCATTTATCTAAATATTCATTAGGCCTTAGTAGTTGCATAATATTAATTGGGAGCCTTGTCTTGCTAAAGCCCATGCTCTATACTATTGGATATACAATCCAATTCTGAAATGCACAGTAGTCATAGTCCCTGGATGTATAATTGCAAATCTTTACCTAGAACTGAATGGGATTAGGTTCATCTTGAAAAACCCTTTGAGGACTCAAGTTGTTTACATCCATGATCACAAAATTAAAATGTAACAGGAGATGCATGAGGATGGAGTAGTGTAAGAACCTGGGTTCTTTCTCCTTAGGATCCTTCATTTTCTTTTGAGTTGCTATAAATCCCTCATGCATCTTTTCAATGATATTTTGTATATAGTCATAGCTGGTGCTAGAATGCACCTCCTGTAAATCCAGCACCATCATCAATATTCTGGCATTAATCCTCTTTGCATCCCCATCTTTCCCTAACAATATACACAGGGCATAGGCGACGTACTTAATGTAGAAATGCAGATCCTTGAAGTAATATGGGGCTATCCCAGGCATAGGTGAAAGATGGTTTTTTATCTCCTTGAGCATGTGTTTATGTAATTGTCCCCTAGCAATACCAGGATTCAAATTGTACCTCGCCTCTTGCTTAGTAATGTCAATCTTGGTAGACATAGTACTATACAAGCCAAAATCTTGCATAAATGAATTTCTATTTAGGATGAATAGGGCAATGCCATCATTCCTCTTAATTGTCTTAGACAAGACATCATAATGACTGGCGAGGCCTAAGAACAAAAATACATCTATGTAAACATCAGGAACAATCAATCTAGCCAAACCATAGGTCCAAGGGTATGATATTGGGATGGCTTTATCAAAAATTTTATAGAAATAGTTAAAGAGGGAAAAACCTGTTGATCCTGGAGTATCATCATCCCTGATGTCACAGTAGTCATCAATAAGCACATTAGCATTTTCCCTCTTGTTCTGAGTTGAACCCGAAAGCAATCTAAGGAATTCATCAGAGTAATTTCATTTCTCCTTAGCCTCTTCATCTATATCTTCACTTCTCCCACTGGTAGAAGCCACACTAACTACTCTACTCATGTTTTCTTTGCTTCAATCCCCTTTTTCTTACCGATATTGAAACAAATCTCCTCCCAAGACTCACTTTACTTCACTGCACACTATTCTCAGAAATTTTAAGCCTTCTATTCAATTGAGTACTCTACAACTTATCTAATTTCTTCTCTCTTCTCAGAATACCTAGCACTTCTTTGTTCTAAAATTCTAAAAGAAAGATAAGTTAAAATGAACCCTCAATCAACTCTTTATGGTAACTGTTCCAAGTACACAGCTCATCATTTGAAAAATAATCAATTCATGTCTTCAATTCAGCATGCTGTGGAATTAATTGAAAACCTAGCCGTAGCCCATGAGTGTGACAAGAAATCAAATTCATATATGTGTATCTTCAGAGAAAACCTTATAAAACTTGAAGGTGATGACATGTCTCTATGTGATTGGCTCTATGTCATACATCTCAGCTACCTTTTTTACACAGTAATCAATATCCAAGCTTGTCATTGGACGCTGAATGATTCATGTTGTCATGTCAGCCACTATCACCTTTTCTTATAATTTCATATTTAGTGACTACAAGACTATGTATAATCTCCTTGTCGCTAACCTAAGTCTTTAACCCTTGATTCCTCTGGAGATCTAGCGACCATGTTATTTTTTCTGTATTGGTTAACCATAGTTCATTTCTAGCGATCATGCGACTGCGTAAATCAAAGTCCCTGGATGAAAAATCTAACTCATATTTTACTCAGAGACTCGGCATTTGATAGTTACCTTTAGCCCTTATGGTTATCTCCATGTCGCTAAATGCTTGCTTTTCTTTATGAGACCCCTCGACTACCCTTGGTTGCTTTATCGTTGAATACAAATGTTAAGTGACAAAGCTTTTAGAGACAATGCGACAAGCCTTTTACCCTTTGGCTCATCTGGAGACTACGTGACATACCCTTATCTCTAAGTTGCGAGTACCTTTTCCTTTGGGATCTTTTACTTAGAGACCTCGTGACCACCATTGGATCTTTTAATGATTGCATCTAATGGATTTTGCTAAGTCACTGAGTAAATTTTATATACCCTTAGATTATCTGGAGAATATGCGACAACAAAGGTTTTACTTAGTCTCTTTATCGCTAAATGATCCTTTTCCTTTTGGAGATTACATGATTGATAGTTACCTTTGGACACGTGTCTCTCTCTATCACTTGTCTTGGAATCGCTAAATGGATAACTGACTCAGCATTCCAATCCCGCGACAACCTGACTGCATCATATCTCAAACTACATGTGGTTAGTTACAAAGTCTTAGCAACTTTCACTTTACTGCCATTCTTTCTGGAGACTCTGCGACATGAGTTTTATGTTACTTACTTAACTGCAGGCTAATTTTGTGACCACATGACTTGAGGAAATCACCAAGTCTCGAGACCAATCACTAACTGCTGGCTCTTTCACACGACACCGCGACTGATCTGTGGGCCCATTCACAAATTGCTGACATGTTTGTTCACTTGGAGACTATGCGACATGAATGGCTCCACCAAGTCTCACAACATAGAAGGAATATTCCAATTATTTGAGAGACATCCCAACTTAATCGAATCACCAAGTCTCAAGATAAAAAGGCATATGCGATCAGGATCACGCGACCAAGCGACCATGCTTTAAAACACATGACTTAATTTACTTTCAAAAAGTAATGCCAAAATAGAAGTGTGATAAATGTCTTGAGGTTTTTCTCATTTTGGCTTATAAAACAAGACCTAGGGTTTCAAGGTTTTGCATTTTCACAGAGATTTTGACCTGAAGACCCTAAGATTTCAACAGGGAAATTACAAGGAACTGAGAGACTTCTAGCTTTAGAAAAGAAAAGAGCACAAGGATCATAAAACTTTGGAAAATAGACCAAAACCAAGAATACAACCAATAGTGGCTCTAATGAGGATTGACTAAACACGGTTTATGGCAAAGAACCATAGAATCTCTGGTTGCAGACCTCTTCAAAAAATGGAGCAAAACACCCAAAGCAGAAAGGGAAATATTTACAGAACTTTACAAACAAAGAAGGGAAAGATTTACATATGATACATATTCAATTGTGCATTGCTTTGATCTTTATTTAAAGAAAGGCTTCGAGAATTGGCCATGGACAAGTAACTCAAAAACATTCTCCCTCCATATTCTTTAATAAATATGAGTCTTTGCATAAAATTTCTGAAACAATATAAGGTCCTAGCCACAAAGACTCAAATTTCTTATGCTTACCTTTTTCCTCTGCCCTTGCATTCCATTGGAGAACTAGATCACCAGCCTGGAACTTTCTCTTAGTAGCCCTATTGTCAAATAGATACTTCATCTTTTACTGTAACTTTATATTTTCTCTCTAACTATTTCTCCTTGCTTCATCCAATTCAATCAACTGTATCATTCTATCTTGCATATTGTCAGAGACATCTAAATGTTCTTTTTGTATGAATTGGCATACAGGTAATATATTGTTAATTGGAAATCTTGCTTGTAAACCATATACCAACTCAAAAGGTCACTTACCAGTTGCCTTCTTGAGTATTATCCTATCAGCCCAGAGAGATAATTTCAATTTTGTGTGCCATGTTCTTTTATTTTGTTCCAAAGTCCTCTTCAGTATCTTCAATATACTTTTATTGCTAGACTTAGCTTGTCCATTAGCCTGTGGGTGATATGGGGATGAATATGATATTATAATCCCATACCTTTCACACAAACTTGTCATTTCTTCTGATCTGAAACTCATAGCATTTTCCATTACTAACTTAACAGGCACACCAAATCTGGTTAAAATATTATCCATGAGAAACTCAGTTACCACCTTGCTATTTTTTCTCCTAGCAGGGATAGCTTCAATCCATTTAGTAAAGTAATCAGTGGCAACCAAAATCCAACTATGCCCTGCACTAGACTTCTCCTTAAATTCACCAATAAAGTCAATCCCCCACATAGCGAAAGGAGCTTTAGTACTCACTGGATTCAGCAACAGAGCACCTGCAAATTTTAGTTTATTGGAAAACCTTTGACATGGTTCACATTTTCTGACATGTATATAAGTATCTTTGAACAAAGTAGGCCAATAATACACTGCCCTTAAAATATTATGGGCGGTGGTTTTAGCAGAAAAGTGACCTCCACATTCTCCTTCATGCATCTCAGTCAGAACTTTCTCAGCTTGGTATCTATCAAGGCACAACAATAGTACACCATTCTTATCTTTCCAAAACAAGTCACCTTGGATCAGAGTATACCTTTGAGCTTGCATTTTTAGACTTCTCTTCTAATTTTCAGACAAATGATCAGGATACTTAGCATTTTTGAGAAAGAAAACAATATCAGTATAATATGGTTGCCTTTCTATACTAGTAATGGCTTGGTCATGTATTTTTGTCTGATTTAGTTATACTAAATCTAGGTTCTCTTCTATCATGAGCTTTGCCAAGCCTTGTCCTCTTATTAGCTTGGTGATATTGATCTCAAGATTGAATTCTTAAATTCTTGTAATCCACTTACACCTCTTACCAGTTACCTCTAACTGTGTAAGGATATCCTTTACTGATGAATGAGGAACATAGGCCAGGACCTTAGCACAAACCAAATAGGGCCTGAATGATTTCATAGCCTTTACCAATGCATAATCTTGTTTCTCCATTATTTCATAATTAAGCTCTGCAGCCTGTAAGGACTTACTATAAAAAGCTATGGGATGCTCAAATCCTTGTTCATCCTTTTGAAGGAGGATAGCGGCAATTGTATGGAATGATGCAAATGAAAATAAAGAGAAAGGCTTAGTATAATCAGGAGATTTCAAAACTGGAGCTTCTTGTACTGCTTTCTTTATTTTTTCAAATGCCTATTGGGCTTATTCATTCCAAACAAATTTGGCATCCTTCTTTAACAATTTGACAATGGGTTTAGCAATTTCTGCAAAATTCACTATGAATCTTCAGACAAAGTTTATCTTTCCTAAGAAAGATTGCACACCTTTTAAGTTCTTTGGAGAAATCACCCTTTGAATTGCTTCTACTCTCTCAGGGTCTATTCTTACCCCTTCTCTAGATACTATATGTCCCAGCAACTTCCCCTCTTTGACTGCAAAATGACACTTCTTGGGATTTAGTGAAACACCATATTCCAATGCTTTATTAAAAAATTTATTCAAGTGATCACAATGATCAATAGCTCTTTTGGAATATGTAGTTAAATCATCTTGATAAATAACCATGAATATATTAATGAATTCTTTGAAAGCAACATCAATAGCCCTCTGAAAATTTTCCCCTGCATTTATTAATCCAAAAG
Source organism: Thuja plicata (assembly GCA_018584345.1). Classification (NCBI taxonomy): domain Eukaryota; kingdom Viridiplantae; phylum Streptophyta; class Pinopsida; order Cupressales; family Cupressaceae; genus Thuja; species Thuja plicata. The sequence continues at coordinate 741,492 of MU227534.1, read as the reverse complement.
GCATTCTGATATACACATAAGTTCCCTATGGAGTAGTAAATGTAGTTTTATACTGCTCTGTCTCTTTGAGTAAAACCTGGTTATAACCTGAGAAACCATCCATCATAGACAGCAACTCACAACCAGTCACCTTATGCAACATTGCTTCCATATTGGGCAATGAATAGTTATCTTTGAAGGAAGCAATATTTAGACTTCTGAAATCCACACATAGTCAAATGTCACCATTTTTCTTTCTAACTGGCACTAGATTTGATACCCAAGTTGAATGTCTAATGGGCTGGATTATCCCAGCATCCTTGAGTTTCATCAACTCTTGCTGCATCTTGGGAGCTAACAAGGGGTTAATAGGCCTTTGTTTTTTCCTAAATGGTTTTACATCTGATTTCAATGGGATTTCATGTTGAAAAAGGTCTTCTCTATATGCTTTTAAGTCCTCATATGACCAAGCAAAGACATGTTTGTATTTTCTGAGTATCTTAATCAAATTTGTTCTTATGTGAGAATCTAAACCTTTCCCAATATAAACTGTTTGAGGACTAATTTCAGATCCTAAGTTTATTTCTTCTAAATCCTCAATCTTGGCATTGCTTAACTTTGATAAATCATTTTGCTGACTTATAAACAATGCTTCAAGCTCCACCAGACCCCTAGGAATCTAATTAGAACTTAATTGGACAACTTCATTTCCACAAATGTAGTCTTTTCCATCATCATGTTCGAGTAAGGAACTACAATCTATACTCTGGTTCTCATAATGGTCTAAACATTGCATGAACCTCAAAATATCTTGATCTTCCTAGAACACCTGCCAGTTGTATATGTTTTCCAGAACAACTGGTCTTATTTTGAATTCTAGTATTGACACCCTATGCAAGGTCACATCATCACTTTTTAAAGAAACATTTGCTAAAAAATCAGCCATAATATTTTTGACCTTTCTAACCAACTTATATCAAAGGCATCAAACATTTCAAGTTGATCCCAAATAGCATATTTGTACATTTTCAATCTATCATTTTTTATAGCATATTTCGATCTGACTTGTGCTACCACTAACTTGAAATCACCATAAACTTTTAAACATTTTATACCATGTTTGATAGCAATTTCAAGTCCTAAGAATAAAGCCTCATACTCTGCAGTATTGTTTGTACATTGGAAGGCCAACAGAAATGAGTGCTTAAAAGTTGTACCTGATGGAGATATCAACAATACTCCTACCCCTGATCCTTCTTTAGAGAAAGCACCATCAAAGTACATCTTCCACAATCCATCTTCCTGCAAGATTAATTCTTTGTTCAAAGGGTCAGCTTCTTGATCTTGATAATAAAGTTCATTTTTTTGCATCCTAAAATTTTCCATGTATATGTCAATGCAATAGTTAACATTAGTGTCTTCAAATTTTTCTATCATGTGGGGAGTTCTACTCTCCCTTAAGACCTTAACATTTTCTCCAGCAATGTTGAAAGTAGCATATGATAAATCATTTTGTATACTACCTCCCATTGAAGCACTACATTTTCTTGATAGCAACATGCCATAATGCGGTGGTATATCAACCACAAGAACATTCATGGTCATTACTACATCAGGGCATACTGCTAGTCTATAAGGCATAGCATCAATGGTACCAATCACAGGGACCTCTCTAGAATCCATAGCTCTGCATCTCCCATAAGGTGTATCAACTTGTAGCCCCATTTCCTTCATGATTTCAACTGGCATAACTGTATTAGAGGCTCCTGAATCAATCATACAATTCTTGAGCATTTTATCATTAATTATCAATGAAAGAAAAAATGGGTCAACAACTTTTGGGGAAGAAGTTGCATTCAAGAATATT
>MU227534.1:717415-732206 GCA_018584345.1 Thuja plicata | reverse complement strand
TTAGTAATGTCAATCTTGGTAGACATAGTACTATACAAGCCAAAAGCTTGCATAAATGAATTTCTATTTAGGATGAGCAGGGCAGTGCCATCATTCCTCTTAATTTTCTTAGACAAGACATCATAATAACTGGCGAGGCCTAAGAACAAATCTACATCTATGTAAACATCAGGAATAATCAATCTAGCCAAACCACAGGTCCAAGGGTTTGATACTGGGATGGCTTTATCAAAAATTTTATAGAAATAGTTAAAGAGGGAAAAACCCATTGATCCTAGAGTATCAGCATCCTTGATGTCGCAGTAGTCATCAATAAGCACATTAGCATTTTCCCTCTTGTTCTGAGTTTAACCCGGAAGCAATCTGAGGAATTCATCAGAGTAATTTCGTTTCCCCTTAGCCTCTTCATCTATATCTTCACTTCTTCTGCTGGTAGAAGCCACACTGACTTCTCTGCTCATGTTTGCTTTGCTTCAATCCCCTTTTTCTTACCGATATTGAAACAAATCTCCTCCCAAGACTCACTTTACTTCACTGTGCACTATTCTCAGAAATTCAAAGCCTTCTGATCAATTGAGTACTCTGCAACTTATCTAATTTCTTCTCTCTTCTCAAAATACCTAGTACTTTTTTGTTCTAAAATTCTGAAAGCAAGATAAGTTAAAATGAACCCTCAATCAACTCTTTATGGTAACTATTCCAAGTACACAGCTCATCATTTGAAAAATCATCAATTCATGTCTTCAATTCAGCGTGCTATGGAATTAATTTAAAACCTAGTCGTAACCCATGAGTGTGACAGGAAATAAAATTCATATATGTGTATTTTTAGAGAAAACCTTATAAAATTTGAAGGTGATAAAATGTCTCTATGTGATTGGCTCTCTGTCATACATCTCAGCTACCCTTTTTAAATAGTAATCAATATCCAATATTTTCATTGGATGCTGAATGATTCATGTTGTCATGTCAGCCACTGCCGTCTTTTCTAATGATTTCATATTTAGTGACTACACGACTGTGTATAATCTCCTTGTTGCTAACCCAAGTCCTTAACCCTTGATTCCTCTGGAGATCTAGTGACCATGTTACTTTTTTTGTATTGGTTAACCATAGTTCATTTCTTGTGATCATGTGACTACGTAAATCAAAGTCGCTAGATGAAAAATCTAACTCATATTTTACTTGGAGACTCCATGACTGATAGTTACCTTTAGCCCTTACGGTTATCTCCATGTCGTTGAATGCTTGCTTTCCTTTATGAGACCCCATGACTACCCTTGGTCACTTGATCGCTGAATACAAATGTTAAGTGACAAAGCTTTTAGAGATAATGTGACAAGCCTTTTACCCTTTGGCTCATCTGGAGACTATGCGACATACCCTTATCTCTAAGTCACAAGTACCTTTTCCTTTGGGATCTTTTACTTAGAGACCCCGTGACCACCGTTGGATCTTTTAATGATTGCATCTAACGGCTCCTGCTAAGTCACTGAGTAAATTTTATATACCCTTAGATTATCTAGAGACTATGTGACAACAAAGGTTTTACTTAGTCTCTTTATTGCTAAATGTTCCTTTTCCTTTTGGAGATTACGCGACTCATAGTTACCTTTGGACACGTGTCTCTCTCTATCACTTGTCTCTGAATCGCTAAATAGAGAACTTACTCAACATTCCAATCCCATGACAACCCAACTGAATCATATCTCAAACTGCATGTGGTTATTCATGAAGTCTCAGCAACTTTCACTTAACCGCCATTCTTTCTGGAGACTCCACGACATGAGTTTTATGTTACTTACTTAAGTGCAGGATAATTCTACAACCATGTGACATGAGGAAATTGCCAAGTCTCGAGACCAATCACTAACCGCTGGCTCTTTCATGTGACACCTTGACTTATTTATTGGCCCATTCACAAATTGCTGACATGTTTGTTCACTTGGAGACTACGCGACATGAATGGCTCTGCCAAGTCTCATAACACAGAAGGAATTTTCCAATTCTTTGAGAGACATCCCAACTTAAGCCAATCACCAAGTCTGAAGATAAAAAGGCATATGCGATCAGGATCATGCAACCAAGCGACCATGCTTTAAAACACATGACTTAAGTTACTTTCAAAAAGTAACACCAAAATAGAAGTGTGATAAACGTCTTAGGGTTTTTCTCATTTTGGCTTATAAAACAAGACCTAGGGTTTCAAGGTTTTGCATTTTCACAGAGATTTTGACCTGAAGACCCTAAGATTTCAATAGGTAAATTACAAGGAACTGAGAGACTTCTGGATTTAGAAAAGAAAAGAGCATGAGGATCATAAAACTTCAGCAAACAGACCAGACCAAGGAATACAACCAACAACCACAATGTCTTCTTTCCGTAAGAAGATATGGTCGCATGGAATCCCCGGGCCCAGAGTCCAGAAGTTGGCTTGATTCTGGAGTTTGCAGAAGGAAAGGTAACTTTCTTTTACCTCAGGTATAAATAGAAATCACCTGTCATTTTCACAATTACCGTGATTAAAACACTTAAGCGATTTGTGCAAATTTTAAAGTGATATCACAGCGATTTGAGCAGAGTCTAGTGCGAGCTATTTCCGAGTTGATTCTAAACAATTGCAAGTGGTTTTTGGTGATTCAAAGTTGATCTTTTGAAGGTAGGAGTTGTCGCAAAGCATTCGCTGCCACCTTTTCTTCCTTCCTCTCTAATTTTTAGGTTGGTTTCTCTATTTCTCTCTGTTTCCTAGTTTTTTCCATTTTTTGTTTGGTTTGTGTTTGTCTTGCATTTTTGTTTTTTCTGTGCATCTGGTTTCACCGCCTGTTGGTGGCTCAGCTCTACCAGAGGGTTGTCCACCCTCTGTACAGATGTAGTATATTCTGTAGATAATGTAAATGATGTATATGCCTGTACATTTTCTGGTTTTTTTTAGGTGGTGGCTCGGCATTGTGTATATATCTACATTTGCTGTATTTTAATGTATATCCTTCCATTTTTCATGTGTATACCTTTTGGCCCCAATGTATATATTTTGTATATTCTATGTATATCCACCTAGTTTTGTAACTATCTCATTGTGTCTCCTTTGTTCTCATTCCCAAATTTGTGAGCTCGTTCTATGCAAGATACCACCTGCTTGAAACTTGACTCTTGGTTGGTTTCAACCAGGCAATTTTCTCTCTCCTCATAAACTTGCCTTAATGACTGTCCCATTTACATCCCATGCATGCATTCAAAACTATCCAAGTGGCCTTCACTTTTCAAGCATTCAGACAGTTGGCTCCGCCACCATTGCCATAATTTTCATTTATTGCATAGCCATGTGACGTCCACGTGGGTCTGACAGATCACTTTCTGCGCACAATTTCTAACAGTCAATTTTTCAAACTCTGGGTCTCTTTCCCTCACCCAAACCATGTCTTGCTTTTGCTAAGTATGATGAGACCCCCGGGCCTGAATATTGGTTAAAACTCCAAGTTTTCAATATATACATACTTTCCAGATTTTTTGAACTAAACTAACTATTCATGGAAAGTAAGCGCCGTGGTGGTAAGATCTCTGGATCCTGGAGTATTATTTATCTATGCATTCTAACGGTCACCTTGCCTTGCAGATTTCTAGAGAAATATACTTCCACCATGTCTGAGGCTTCCGCATCTTCACCACCCGTGAGTCTGAAACTTCCTTCCGCGGCGGTCACCAGGGTAGCTGTAAAATCTAAAATGGAGAGGGCCTTGGAAAAATTGCCCCTCAGTATGAAATACATGAAATATAGCACCATTGTGGGATCAAAGATTGATTCCAAAGTCCAATTAATTACCAACACCAGTGTCGGGATGTGGGCTTAAATGCAGGCCTTGGTGAAAATAATGTACATCCAGCGACAGGCCGGGGATCCGCTGGCGATCAATGTTGGGGATTCTGGGATCCTCAAGACCACCTATTTTTCATGCTTAGTGCAGTCTCCTAAGTTAATCCTCACACTTGCAGCACATTACAACTCTTCTGTCCAAGCCGTCATGCTCGCAACCCCAGAACCTACCGAGTATCCTACCCCTATGGTGTCTCTCTATGCCACTACTTTCTAGATGGGCTTGGGGATCCCTCAATTTGACAAACAAGCTATAGTTACCAGAGAAAATGCCTTAGCACAGTTCAAATAGTTGCACAAATCAGCCCGGATATACATGAATAACAACTGGCTCAAGACCCTGAAGAGGAATCCCAAGAGAGTGAAGCTAGAACTCCCCCGGTCTGAATTTAAGGAAAATATCTAGATGTGAATAATAGAACTATCCTAGGTCTTTGGGAAACCCCATGCCTGATAATTCTCAGTATAGATGTACTATTTTTTGCTTGGCATCTCCACCAAGGGAGAGTATTTTGATTGGGCCGCCATCATCTCCAACCATGTAGATTCTCAGTTTCTATAGGTGGTCCAAAAGGGGAAGTTTCATATGAATTCTTATGTTCTTCAGGCCCTGGCGCAACAACGTCTTGCCACCAATGGATTACTTACAATAGGCATACTCAGGATTGGCCCAGGTCAGAAGGCTCCTTGGGACTTTTTCCCATAAATCAAATGGGAGGCCAGTTTCCCTAGTTTCTGCCATGTGAATGACGCCTTCATCTATTACAACCTTCTTACACCTACCTGAGATGCAGGATACCAACTCTCCACAGAGGTGATGAATCTGGTCAGAAGTTACAGCCATTATTATATAATTTTCTAGCAACATACATACATAAGGGTGATCGGCTTCTCTAGGAAACCTTACTTGTTACCCAAGCATTGTGGGAACAAGATAATTCTTTTAGAATATTGCAGACAAATAATGGAGTTGCATGCCTTCTACACCTTGAAGAAGGTGACAAACATTGCATTCCCAATTACTTGTGGGAATTACTCATGTAGTCTGGCCGTGGCCAAGGAGGCATACAATGAGCTCAAAAGCTATAACTTAGCAGAATTCTACTTGGCACGGAAGCATTTTGATCCGCACAGCAAAATTGCATTGGCACTTCCCCAGGCATCAAAGCCCCACCAATACCACATGGAGCACTTCTAGGAAGATTTCTAGGATGACATGGAAGTCTGGAGCCAGCATTACGTCCGAATAACTATGGGAATGATGGAAAGATTAAAGCTCCAGAGATTTCCAGATGACTTCTCAGACTCTAGATCCATAATAGATCCCCAATACAAAGCAAAGGGGTTGATAAGTTGGCCCTCCAACCAGTGGACTGGAATGCCTAGGAGGGGCCCACCATTGAAGAGTTCACCTGTGGCATGGTCGAACGTAGCCACCCCTACTTTAAGAAGGTGTACCCTGAGAGTTTCCATAGGGCTACTCAACCGGTACTAAAGTTAACCCCGGGAGCTGAAAATTATTCACAGAGAGAAGATAGGGGAAAAGGGATAATGGAAACCCCAGCTCCACAGGAGATCCCCATTAACAAGCAACTGAAACAGTCACTGGCGGCCTCCCAGCAGATGAAAGATAGAATAATCACATGGTTGGCCACTCCAATTCTCATGGCCGGACCCATCCATCCTCCTTCCCCTTCATTAGCAGTGCTTATGGTCAAGGCAACCAGAGTGGACCCGGGAGAGGAGCAGGCCCTAAGGGATGCAAGGCCACCTTTGGTCACTAGGCGGAAGAAGAGACTCAATCCAAAGCCAAAGGCAGAGCTAGAGTTGGGGATGCCTTAGATCCCACAAGTTGAAATCATTTCTTCTGATTTCCCAGAGCTGAAGAGGGAACCAGAGCCCACTGATGTCCCAGAAAATCCTCTCCCTCAGGATGAGTTTGACAATTTTTTTACAACCAACAAGTTTGGGAATTTGCAGGGGGACATTGAGCAGACAAAGGCTGAAGCCCCGGAGCAAGAGGAAGCTCTAGAATAAGAACCTGCCCAGGAATAGGAGGAGTAGGCAGAAGAAGAGGAAGAGGTAGAATAAGAAATTGCCTCCAAAGTCCCAGAGATATAGGACATGGGAGTGGACCAACAAGAGAAAAGTGAACAAATGGCATCAGCTAGGAGAACTAGACATTCAGGAGCAACCGTAACCTCAGCTACCATTTTCCAAGTGCCACTCCTGGAGGTGACATTTGGGGAGGTAATCACTGCGGCTCAAACACTAAATCTTGGCCCATTATCTCACCCATTACCAGAAGATGTACCGATGGAAGAGGATAGCCCAGCAATAGAGACTGAGGGAGAACAAGAATGAGAAGAAAACCCTGGGGCAATAAATAAAGACCCAGACATGGGCAGAGATGCAGACACCAAGGCAAAAGATATAGATACCACCAGAGCAAATACTACTGGTAAGAAAGAAGATACAGGGAAGGAGTCAGGGGAGGCTCATAATACTGAAGAGGCATAGCAGGATACTGGGGAGAAGTCGCAGGAGCACATTTTGGCTAACAAGCCACCCCTACCGCCCCCATGGTTAATAGAAACCCAAAAGAGAAAGGTACCTCCAGCAATGCCCCAAGCCCACCTTTCCTTAGCAGAGATGATGGCCTAGGCATAGAACCCACCAAAGGCCAAGAAAGCCCAGACAATCCACACCCTTTGGACTGAGCAGGGCAGAGAGACAGTCGCAGTGATAGCGACACCTTCCCCAAATGCAGATGAAGCAATGGCAGAGGCCAAAGATTATAACATCATGGAGATATCATTGGGGAAGAGGGGAAAACAAGGTGAAGTAGACCTATTGAAAGAGGCAGCCAAGGTAGTAGAGGCTTGCTATGAAAAGGAGGCTCAGAAGCTTAAGGCAGAAAAGGAGAAAAATGTGAACCTTATGGGGTTGCTAACTGAGCTAGCCCAGCCTATCAGCATTATTCCTCTGGGGGCCTCTACATCAGATATACCGCTTCCACAAAGTGATGTAGATTCACTGCGGGCAATGAAGAAGAAAGCCCAAGAAGTCAATGAATGGGTTGCCCTACAAGTGGGAAATGTCTAGTGTTTCCTGGTGTCCACCCTCCCGGATCTATATGCGGCCCGCCACCTCTTACACTAGGCTAAGAATATCATCAACATATGGGAGGGGGATAATGAAAATTATGAGGCATGGAAGGTTGAGTTAGAAGAACTCATTGGCCTCAGGGAGGAGATTGTCTCTGAATCTAGAATTTTGGGGGCGAAGTCATTCAATTCTATGAGCACCCAGCACTCCAAACTTGACCTCACATTGGGGGTAATCAAGCAACTGGTGGGGACTATATGGGAAAAGATCAATGTAGTGCAATATTCTTTTAATTTATACAAGTCTTTTGTTACAAAGGTTTTCAGATCTGATCCATTCAGCACTGACACTTGCACACCAGAGGAGTACATCCTAGGGAAGTTCGATGAGCTAATGGAATCAAGGTATCAATCCCTAGAGGGAGTAGATGGCACCCAAATGATGAGAATAAATCATATGGTACTTAGTGGCCACGATGTGGCAAAAATGGTCGATGAATTTAAGGGAAATGTTTCAGACCTGGGGGAACAGATTGAGGTGGCTAAGTACCAGCGGGCTAGCCTTAAAGAATTTGATGAAGATGGAATCTCCCATCTCCTCCAGACCTTCAATGACAATAAGAAACAATAAATATTCTCCAGGGGCTAGAGAAAACCTAAGTGTTTTTGTATTCTTTATTATTTTTGGAATGTAAGTTCCCAGATCCCAGAGTCCCGGATCCTATATTTTGTATTCTTTCAGTGACTCGTGTCCTGGTCCCCCAGGTCGACCAGTCACTTTTAAAGTAGTTTATAAAGGTTTCCATAAAGTGGGTAGCAGTTAATAAAGGTCATCAAAGTTTGTTAGAAGGTAGATAGCTACATCAAGGCACATCAGATTGATAAGAGGCTTTCTGACAGATTATCCTCCCAAGGCATCGCTTCAACGTTACACCTGGCACATCAGAGACAGGGTGTCACTTTTCCCATTTATGAGGCATGTAGCCTCAATCCCCAAGGGATCAGTTTTCCTCTTTCTTCTTCTCGGCTCCCTTCTCAAGGTCGATTCTTCTACTTCACTTCTCAATCTTTTTCATCTGACATGACAGGCCTATTCTGTCTCTAGGTATTTTGTAGGGTGGCACATGTAGTACTGGCCACCGGATAGTATATTCTATTGTACAGTGTAACATAAGTTAGGGTTAGGGTTAGATGTAAATGTGTATAAATAGTAAGTCCAGCTCCATTCCAAGGGTCAGCAAAATTGATGATTTTGCAGTCCATAGTAATAGAAAAGCAGTATTTTGCATTTGAAGTGTAGAGCTCAATGCTCCTTGGTCTTTTAGCTTTCATTCGTTAGATGCTCCCTGGGAGCCACCATTGTACCATGCACCAGTGCTTGCTGGAATAAATTTTAATGAAGAAGGGAGATTTCTTGTGATGATGTTGTTAGCTTTCTGTCTTCTGGATTGACGGTATTTTATGCTTTGTGTTCTTCACGTCCTTTTCTCTAACACTTAAAGTAGATTAATGACCTCCTTTCCCTTGCTACTGATGAAATATGAACTGATGGTTGTATATTTCTTTGGTATTTAGTATAGTGTGTTAGAGTATTATTGATTTTTTGAATGTTTAGCATAATTATAGGTAGATGAAATACTCCTAACCCTGTAGGATAGTTTTCAATTTATTTTCTAACTATAAATGTACTTGGAAAAACCTCACCTATTTGAATCCCCAGAGAGAATGAGTTGAAGAAACCAGCTATCCCCTTCGAAAATAGTCACATCTCCCAACTGAGCCCTACACCATCGAGAACCAACCCTCAGGTGCTTGGAGGCCCAGGGAATCTCATTTCCCCAAATAAGCTTTGCAGGAGAAGTTGGCCAGTACCCCGGTACCTGATGAAAACTTACATCTGTGGGCGGACCCGGTCACCTAGGTCTTGTCAACAGATATTTGTAATTGACATGCCCCAAATGCTCATGCCAAAGTCTTCTCACTGAATCAACATATGATATAAGAGAAGAACTTGTACCATAAGAGGGCTCAAATCTATCAAATCTATATAATCTGAATGCAGGGTCAACACTCCTAGTAGCCACAATCGAATCAGAATCATGGAGGTCCCGAATAACCACATCATGTGGTGAGAACTCAACTGTCTTACCATAGCGAGAGTGACAAATTTGATAGATGGAGAATAGGTTTTTTTGTGATATTAGGCACCACAAGAACATCTTGAAGAGAACCCCTAGCTAATGCAATGGAACTAGAACCCAAAATTGAAAGATTTGATAAGTTCCCAATAACATTATGTGAAGTAGCACAAGGAGAAAGTGAGGTGAGAAATTCTTGAGTGTGAGTCATCTGGTCAGAAGCACCATAATCAAAAATCTAGGTGGGCCCAAAAGTCATTTCTCATGCAGTAAGATCATGACCTTTCCCTAGAGGGGAGGATTTGGACTGAGGAGAAGAAATGTGATGCTCTTGCATGGCTTCCTCTAAAACCTTGAAACATTTCCAACACCGAGAAATGGGATTTCCATCCTTGCCACAAAAACTACAGGTTTCACCTATTTTCTTCTTAGTCTTGGAGGAAGACTCAACAAAATTTGAAGAAGATTTACCCTTTGGAGGGTGAGCTAGAGGTTTTGAATCAATATTCTATGTAGGTTTGGAGCTAGATTCATTGCCTGCTAAATATTTCTTTGGTTTGGCTTTATGTTTTGGTTTCCCCTGTGAAGACTGAGCTACCAATGCTTTTCTCATAGAGCCAAAATCATCCATCTACTAGATCTTTTCTTTTTCTTGTGTTAACCAATCATAGAATGCCTCAAAGGAAGGCATGGTGTGCCTAGCACACAAAGCATCCATAGTGGAGTAGAAAGTAGAAGAAAAGATCTGAAACTATCCTCGTAACTTGGAGAGTATCAGAAAGATACACTCATCATTTGACTTGTTCTTCCCACATCCCTGCAAAAGAGAATGGAGAGACTTGAACTTTGTTAGGAAGTCCTCAATGGTGGGAAAACCATCAGGAGTTAAAGAGGTCAACTCTGCATCAAGTTGTAGTTCCTGAAACTCATTCACTAAATGAAACAAATCTGCAAACTTTCCCCAAATGGCCCAAGGAGTGGTCAAGCTCTCCAAGTGAAACAAGAGATTGTCTAAAATGTCCAGTGCAATTAAGCCCATGGCTTCATCCATTTTGTTCCTATGTTGAAGAATCTCAAAATTATGTTGTAGAATAGGTTGATTCTCATCTAAACAAGACCATAATCCACGTTACATGAGTAGCCTAGTCATGTGGTGTCATTTGAGCAACTAAAAGGGTCTGACATTGAGAGAAAGAAGATGGAAGCAGAAGGGTCTTTCTGAAGTAAATGATAGAAAGTAAAATGTCACCCCCACAAAGTAGTATATTATCCCCCGTACACACAAAAATAACTTAGAGAGCATAAAACATAAGAAGAAAACATGTACACCAGATGCAGAGAGAGAAGAAAATGAAGCCTCTACTTATATATATAAATAAGGTATGCAAACACCCTAATTTTCATAAAAAAACCCACATGGTGGTTTCCATCTCAAAAAGAGCTTTCCGGCGATATCTCATTTTCTAAAAAATTATATCGTATGCTCAGGTTATGGCCAAAAAATTGACAAGAGGTTAGAATAGGTAACTCACTTGAAAAACATAGTGACGGGAAAGAATTTGATGTCCAAATGGCTGTAACCCGTCACTGGAAAAAAATTTATGGCCATTGGACCATCAAGAGCTTGTCCCTAATTTCATCACCTGAGAAAAATTTCAGCGCCTAAAAAAAAATTCTGGTCACCAACAAGGTGACATAACCTGCTGAAAACATGATGTTGGCATAGGTAGTGTCTGGCAAGAAATGCTCGATGATGGGGGTTGCTCTCCGGTGACATGGTGGTGGCATTGCAGTGGCAGATGAGTGGTGGGCTGACCGCGGTGGCACAGAGGTGGCGCACTGGCTGAGGCTAGGCGTGGGATAAGTGCAGGTGGCATGCGGGCCGTGCGGGGGTGTTGCGCTGGTGGCACATGCTGCCTACGTAAGAAATAGTGTGTTTTTTTGTTTTTTTATTTTTTTATTTATTTTTCTCGATAATTATGTCATACGGCCTAGGAGAGAGAAAAAATGTGCCACAGGCCACTGTAGCCAAAATGGACAAACTTTGTATGAAAATATAGTTTTTTAGGCCTTCTGAGTGCAATGGTGAGGTCTGTTTGCGCCATAAATGCACTAAAAAATTATTCACCTTCATATTGAAGACAAAACCCTAAAAAAGCTAAGATTTTTGCCTTTGAATCTCTACTTCAGAAAACACCAGAATAGGAAGCAACATTACAACTCTGATATCATGTAGGATTTGAGAAATACAAATCCACATAACCCAAAGAACACCTACATGTAAATACCTGTTACAAGAGAGAAGCTGAAAGAAGGAAAAAGCAGAACTCATAAATACTCAAAAATATGAGAGAAAAATTATATTCCAAGTTATGAAACAATAATTACAAGTTTGACCTTAAAAAGGTGAACGAAATGCTAAAGGACATAAAAGATAGGTTGCGCATTAATAATTAATATAACTATTAATTATAATGCACCTAAAATATAGCTTAAGCAATAAGAGTAATGAAACAACTTAATTAATTAAACCAATGTGATTTAATTAATAAGTATAAAAGATTATTACTCTAACATTACCGAGTACAGGATAGTGATTGAAAATGATGATAAGATCAAATTTAATACAAATCTATGATGATCTAGATGTTGATAAGAATTAAAAGAATTTTTTTATAAGATCTATGAGCGATAAAATTCAATGAGAAGATCTAAGGCAAATATTAAGTAGTTAGACCTGATTATCAGAGTTCCAAGAAAATGTTCAAGTTATAAGGTAAAAGTTAAATGGTTTACCGAGATAATATTTGTGAAGAAATTGATCGAAGGAATGAGCGCAAATGATGGAAAACCTAAGCAAGGAGATTAAGAGGAAAAAAAATTTCTATATAAAGGATGAGAACTAAACAAGGAAGAGATGCTGGCGAGTTGAGTTAAGAAGTAGAAGAAGCTAAAGAATAAAAGTTACCGAGAAGGCCAAAGAAACAGAAAGAGAAGAATCTATAGTCTAGAGAAGAGACAAATGGAGTATGTGATGTCATTATTCATGTGAGCATAAAGGATTTGACCCAAGAAAATTTAGTTGATATATTTACAGATCAATTTTTTTTTTTTGTTGATTAGCATTTGTAATAGAGAAATATCTCTTAACTGAGTGGATTTAACAGTCCTATTTGTAAATCATAGAAGTAGGTGACATTCCAAAAGAGTGTTTAAAGTCCTCTAACAAGGCCACTCCTAAAAGGGTGAAGAGCTTAACAGATTTGAGGTAAATCCCTTAACAAGATCACATCTAGCAAATATATTTTTAATCTTTAACAAGATAAGTTATTAACCGAGCATACTTTAGAAGGGTACATTTTTATTGTGGGTCACAATTCCCACAGAAGTTTTTTCCATATTGGGTTTCCTTGTTAAATCTGGTGTTATCTGATTTTGAATGATTGATTTGCATATTATGAGATGTATGGTTGTTTAAGTTATTAAGTTATTTGGTGAGTCGATTATTATTGTATTTAGTTCTATAGAGTGAATCAGTGAGCTAAGTTTTAAGTATTTAAGTTTGATTTTTTCTGATTCACCCCTCCTGCCTCTTAGGGACCAACAATTGGTATCAGAGCTTTGGTTCTCTGAAATGTTAAGTTTAAAAGGACTTGAGTTAAGATCTAAATATGTATACATGGGAAGCACCAATGTTGACTAGGGAACATTTCTCTACATGGAAAAGCATAATGAGATTGCATGTGTCTGGTATAGGAGAATATGGACTTCATTTTCTTGATAATGAATATGTTGCACCTACAACTGCACCTTTGACAATTAGTGAGAAAAGACAGAAGAAAGAACACACATAAGTCATGATTGAGATTTATTCTACACATACCGACCTGGAATATGATGAACTTGATGGATGTACTACTTCAAAAAAAATGTGAGATAAGCTTATTTTGACCTATGGTTGAGATCAGCATGTTCAAAAGGAAAAAAGTAAAAAAGTCTGAGAGGTAAATTTGACTCAATGAGGATGAAAGAAGGAGAAAACATAATACAATATAGCACTATACCTAAGGAGGTTGTTAATTCTATTAGAGGAGTTGGTTGAACCATAACATAAGAATATGTTACAAGCAAAATGTTGAGAACCCTGCTACTGAATTATGCTATTCGAGTATCTGATAAACAAGAGTTGAAATCCATTCCTCAGATGAATGTTTCACTTGATGCTACTAATGGTAAGCTAGTTGCATTTAAGATTAATAATTTTGATAATAGTCTACCTGCTACATCTAAGATTGAGTATGCATTTAAGTCATATTTGAATATTGGAAGTTCTAAAGACTCTAGACCTAGTGATAGATATTTGAGCAGTGCTAGTGAGAGATTTTACAGCTATTAGAGTGGTTTGGAAGATTTATATGTTGCAGATGAAGAGAATGAGAGAGACTTTCAAGATTTGTTCGCTAGAAGGCTAAAAAGAGGCAAATGCAAATACCGAGGTAAGTTACCCTTGAAATGTTTTAATTGCAACAAGATTGGTCATTTTGCATCTAACTACCCTGAGAAAAATAATGAGGAGAAGAAAGATAACAGAGATAAGGACAAAAGATAAAATAGATACAGGAGATTCAAAAGACTACAAAAACAAAGGTAAGAAATCTTGTCATATTGCTAATGAAGACCTAAGGAATGATGATTCAGATGACAGTGATGAAAAATAATTTGTGTATGTTGCTATTAAAGACAATTTTGATGAAGAAAAGAAAGACGAACCAAGAGCATTAATATCACAAGTAAAAATGAAACAAAGATTATAGATAGTGGTTGTTCACATAACATGACTGGTGACACATTGAAGTTTATTTCCTTGGAGAATCATGATGGAGGATTTGTTAGATTTGGTAATGATTCTCCATACCCTATGAAAGGAAAAGGTTCTATAATTCTACTAAATAATACATGATGTGATGATGTTGTATACACATAAAATTGACTAGGTGTATCCAAAGCATTCAAAATTGTAAATCTCAGCCAAATGCCTCAAATCTCATCTCAATGCATTAAAATGGATCAAATCAAATGGACATTTATCAATAAAAATGGACAAAAATAAAATTAAATCAAAGGATTAAACAATCATGAGATCAAATAATTAAATTCAAGCCTAAAAAGGATTAATCAAAACTATGCAATTGATTTTAATCAATTAATTGTATAGTTTAAATCAAAAGGATCAAATCCAACCCATTCACCCTTACATGGCTAAAATAATTAAATGATCGAGTTATTTAATTCCTAATTTCTTTGAGACACCCAACCAACTTTCCCTCCATTTGAAAACACCTCAAAGCTTTTGACACAACCAAAGCTTGATCATGATCAACTCACTCTACCCCCTACCCTTCGGAAATTGCTATAAATACAAGTCATTTTCTTTGTGTTTGGGATCCAAGAATTTTAAGAGCAAAGAATCCTTATTATAGGAATTTGGAGAGCATTTGAGATCTTTTGATCACATTTCAGAATTTGCATAGCATTTTAGAGTATCATCTTGTTGGCTAACAGATTTGTTCTCTTTATACTCTGTTAATGATCATTCAACTCTATGCCTTTGAGAAACAAATCATTTACACAACAGTAGGGTAAGCATTTACTTTGCTTCCCTCTGAATTTTGCAA
>MU227534.1:664427-683234 GCA_018584345.1 Thuja plicata | reverse complement strand
TTGTGGGTCACATTCAAGTGGTTTAAACCTAGCTAAGAAAATCCTACGTATGGGGTACTTTTGGAAAACCTTAGAAAGAGATGCTTGTCAATATGTCAAAGTTTGTGCAAAATGTCAATACCATGGATACATGATCCATGCACCAGCACAAGAGTTACACCCTTTTGTCACACCATGGCCATTCTATCAATGGGATTTTGACTTGATTGGCTTGATTTATCCACCTTCTTCAAATGGACACAAGTATATAATCATTGCAATAGAGTACTTCACTAAATGGGTTGAGGCTGTCCCTTTATCAACTGTAACAAGGAAGAAAATTTCCATGTTTATCCTAAATCATATCATTTGTAGATATGGCATTCCTCACGCCATCATCACAGATAATGGAAAATAGTTTAAGAACAAAGATGTTGATGAAATTTGTTACACATTCCACATTACACATCACTCTTCATCCATTTACTATCCCCAAGGTAATGGACAAGCAGAAGCTACCAACAAGAACATCCTTAAAATCCTTAAGAGATCTGTTGGAAAGTTAGGAAAAGATTGGCATCTTCAAATCAATCTAGCATTGTGAGCCTATAGGAATAGTATTCGAACCCCGACAGGAGCTACACCTTTTTCATTGGTTTATGGGGCCGAAGCTGTTCTACCTTTAGAAGTTGAAATACCATCCCTAAGAGTCTCATTGCATGGATTAATCATGGATGAGGATTATAGAGTAGCCCGGCTTCAACAGTTGGAAATGTTGGAGGAACATCAAACTCAAGCCTATGATCATTTGAAAGTGTATCAAAGTTGAATTTCAAGGAACTATAACAAGCATATTAAACCAAGAACCTTTCAAGTACAAGATCTAGTATTGAGAGAAAATCCAAAAAATTAGGCTGATAAAGAAAAGAAAGGAAAGTAGAAAGAAAATTGGCTTGGTCCTTTTGTCATTGTTTCTTCATTTGGAACAGGGACCTACAAATTGGCCGATTGTGATGGTGATGACTTGCAAGAACCTATCAATAGCATTCATCTTAAGAGGCTCCACGCCTGATTCAGAGGAAAGAGTATCATAGGAAAGAGTATAAGTTGAGAGTATCAGATGAGTCAACATCACCTTTGTACATGGAAAAATTCAAAAATACCAAAAAAAATGAGAAAAGATCAAAATACAAAAAAATCAGAAAGTTTAAAAGCCAAAAACATTTGAAAAAGAGAAAAATGTGCCTTGGTGAAAACCTAGCAATAGGCACCTTGGTAGAAAAAAAAAGAAAAAAAGAGAAAAAGAGCAATAATCCCAAGAGGTGAAAACCTGGAAACAGGCACCTTTTGTCCCTTAAGTCTTCCCTAGTTGCATTTGTCCATATTGCATTTCATCATCTCACTTGTCCATATCCTCATTACATCCGTCATTTGTGCATCATCCTAATATCTAAGTCTCAGAGCTACATTTTTGTCGCATTCTAGGTTCAATTGCCCTAAGTTTCACATTTATCACTTGGGGGCACACATCATAAATGTTTGGTACCAAACGGATTCAATAAGTGAAACATTTTGGTCACACCTCAGAAGCATATTTTTAGATTCAGAAGAGATATTTTTTGAAACCTTTGATAAATATCATTGTTCAACCCTAAACAGTTTTATCGCATAACATGATCCTTGAGTTTCATTGACTTATTTTATCAGGCTTAAAAATTGACACACCCTAAATGATTAGACTGTCTCAAATTCTTATTTTAAAATCTTGATACATTTCAAACACTTGGAAAAATTTTATGAGTTTTCATTAACCTTTTTTGAGTCATGTTCTTTTTAGCTAATCAATGATGTTTCAACTAGATTGGCAATGATAGAGACATGATATTTTCTTGAGCTTCTGAGTGACTATTTTGAGGAAGATCCTTTAAGTTGTGAATTAGTCTAAGGACATGGTCATCAAAGAACCATCGAGGACATTCATATAGGAAAGAGGGTTAACCTTTTTTTGTTTCCGCAAAAGGATACCTTGGCTATTTAGATTTTCCATATCTTAATACCAACATCCACTTGCAACATTGAATCCGATCAAACCGGTATTCATACTCCCATAGTTGGTCATTCAACTAGTGCGGGTTGTACTTGGTTGCGTAGAAGGGGTTACCACATGAGAAAAAGTCATATTCATATTCTTATGGTCGTAGTGGCACCGGTAAGGATTGTATCGACTCCTAGTTCCACAACGCTCTATGATGAAAATATATCTCAGTTTGCATTTCCTTTGCAAACCTCAAGGACAATTAGTTGCATTCCATCTTCATGTTAGATTAAATTGCATGTTTTAAGTTAGTTTAAAATGGCTTGTCTTTCTAGCACTTTTCCAAGAATAAGGGGGGATTAAAAGTTGACAATACTTCATCAATTTTATGGTTTCAAGTCATCAACATGAGATTATCCTTTGCATTCATAATCATTAGTCATTATTCATTATATATTCATATCAAGAGAAAAGAAAAGAAAAGAAACACTAATCATTATTCATTTATCCATATCATTTAGAATTGCACATCATAAGTTAAATTGCATACATCCAAAAAACAAAAAGATAGCTGCATTCCTTTATCATTGCACTAAGTATTGCATCCCTATCATTGCATTGCATAATCCTTACATCATGATTAAATCAGAAAATCATGTCGATCTAAGTTGCATTAACATCATTTGCATCCATTTATCTATGTCCTACTCTAAGACATTGCATCCATAGCATAATAGAAGTAAATGAATCATAGAAACATATAGATATGCATAAAAGCAAATCTCATAACATCATCAAAGGAGGAATCAATAATCATCATAGATATCATGGATCCCAATCTGTCTCATGACCCAGCAGGGGCAACCTGATCCATCTCCAGCTATACCTATACCTAAACCCCTTGCACCATCAAGATCCCTATCACCTTCTCTATCTTGTGTACTAGGAGGTGCCTGGCTAGTGCTCGCACTGGTAGGTAACTGAGCAAAAGTAGTCAAAAACTATTGTAACATAATAGAAACCTTATCCAATCAAACAGTAACTATAGTCATCCTTGCCTGTAAACCCCAAACATCCTACACTAATCCATCCACAATGGGAGGAATTGGAGGTGCTTGTGATGCTGGAGGAGCTTGAGGTGCCTGTAGCGCTAATGGTACCTGTGGTATCACTTGTGTCATGCTACTCTGTGGATCAAATGGAGGAATTTGTCCGTGTACTACAACCTGTCTGGCCACCTGGACACATTTGTGTCTTTGTCTATCCCACTTTGCACCAACTCTAATTGGATCCTATCTCTGAGGTACCTATTCCTATGCTAATCTCTATCTCAGCTGCCTGAATCTACCACCTCAGCCTCTAACATGTCCACCTCTCATCCGGGGTCTCGTAGCTCTCTATACTTGATGAGCCCAAGGTTCCCTCTGAACCCTCTATCTCCAAAGTCTCCTCCCATCATTACCATCATCACCAACATCTTCATCATCATCTAAAAGCTCATCCACATCAGGAATAGGCTCTACTAGATCTGTGAACCTGACAAAGTTATGTTGCATAAACCACTCTCAATACTCAGCCGACATGCCTGCATCTGCAACATGTGTCATCATATCCCACATAGCATAACCCAGCTAATCAATCTGCAAACATGTCAACTGATAATCCACCTGTGCTCCCCACATCGATCTCTTGGCCTATACTCTAGCATAAAGTGCCATACCCTGAGGCATGTCCTGAACCCAGCCGTATTGACGGAGCACTCTCCCAAAGAAAAATCTCTCAATAACTAGTGGTGATCAGCCGATCATCCACCAAGGAGAAAACATATATGGCAACTCATCATCATCCTCTTGCCAACTCTCAAAATGCAGATATGGTCTCCATACAACATGATCTATATCATCAATAGTGGAGCTCCAAAAATTAACCTTTCCCAAACGATGCTGGACAACCATGCCATCATACAAAAATGCATACGGATAGCCTTGGGCCTGCACTCATGCTGAAACTGGTCTCGTGATAAGGATATGCTCCCAGGTCCACAACTATAATAAAAATGCACCTGCAGAAAGAGCTGCACTATGCCTATAAACAACCTCATGTAGATCATGATATAACTAAGATAATATACATGAACCCCAATCAAATCTCTGAGGATGTGCAATCAAATCCTCCAATATTCGGCCCCATCTGACTACAAAGTCACGTCCTCTCCTATCTAGAAGAAGTAACCCTCCAATCACCGCTCCTAAAAATGCTAGAAAAGTAGGAAAAGAAGCAAACTGTGCCCAAGTAATACAATCGTCATCAATGGTGTTGTCTCCAAACACTCATCTACATACATTGCTATCATACACTGAATCATAATACACCCACTCTCCATGAGTCAGGATCCTCAATAATCTATATACATCCTCGGGTGTGATAGTCATCTCACCAAGGGGTAGATGAAATGTATTATGGTTAAAGTGCCATCGCTCTGCCATAGCTGTTAAAAGACCTCAGTTTAGCTGAAACTGAGGGAGATCTAGAAGGAAACTAAGACCACATGTCTCGATAGTCCGCCACTCAGGCGCTGTAATCTCATCAACTAAATAAAAAATCTAAGACGATACACCCCGTATCCGCAACTTATGGTAATGTTCCTACATTTTGAAACAAAGTAAATCATATTAGTCTTTCTATTGGTGAACCATTCTATGTCAATCAAACACATTAAATCTATCCTTGCTCTATTTTTAGCACATCAACTTATTGCTCCTAACCTCTAGATCTTGAGACACAAGGACAATTTGTAATCATTTTTAATCAAATCTGATTGACCTATCAAACATCCATCAATATGAATTTTCTAATATCCTAAATACTAAGTGACATTCTGAATGTACATTTTCTAGCTTGGAATTCAATTGAGTTATCTAGATGATCGATCGAAAGGATTTCATCTATTTTCTATCTCGGTTTTCAAACTTCATGGTAGGCGGCACTTTAATAAGTGTACACGGCTTTTCAAGCCCTGCGGTCTTTAAATCATTACACATGGCACTTTAATCATCAAAGGCGGTGCTTGGCTAAGCAGGCAGCCTTTTAAAGTCCTACGCGGCTTTTTAATGATCATAAGTGGCCTTTAAAAACTAGGGTTTTCTAGGCAGCTTTTGGCTATTTGGGTTGAAATATTTTCCCTAATGCTTAGGCAGCTAAGGATTGCTCCTACGCAGATTTTTAATGCGTGGAGGAAGCTTTTATCAGCCCTAAGCGGCTGTTTATCTACCCTATGTGGCTTTTCACTAAATTTTACCTAGAAAGCATTAAAAATATGCATTAAATGCTATTTAAAGAGCAATAAATGCACTAGGAAAGTGCAAACCACTCACCAGAGGCCCATAGTCAGGAGGTCTCTGATATCGGTGCGCTCACTCAAACCTATGCTCTCGAATGGGGACCACCATCGTTGTCAATCGTCATAGGATCAAAACAAAATCTCAATAGTAAAAAGTGAAAATGAATAGTAAAAATGGGGTTTTCAACCTATTTAAGCTATTTTACCCTATTTTGTGAGATTTTTGACCCAGTCAAACCAAATCTGCATATTTTGCACACTAGGGCATTTGTTCGACATCTTTCAGCATCATTGTTTATCAGAAATGCAATCATCTTGGATCTATTCTATCAGCAGTATTCATCAAATTTTTCACATCTAAGATCAATATGATTTCATTTCTGAGGGGGCATCATCATATCATCCAACTGGGATTCTGCAGCATATCTTATATCAAATCTAGGGCATTAAAATTTCAAACTTTATTAGTAGGGCATCAAATCAGAGTTTCAAATCAAGTTTCCAATCAGAGCATCAAATCAGAGTATCAAATCAGGTTTTTGTATCAGTCAATCAACTCATCAGTATCAAATCAATGATCAGGGCATCAAGTTTTCTTTGAATCAATGTACTTCACACATCAATTCAAAGAGGGGCATTTATAGACACCTAAAATTGACCAGGTGTATCCAAAGCATTCAAAATTGTAAATCTCAGCCAAATGCCTCAAATATCATCTCAATGCATTAAAATGGATCAAATCAAATGGACATTTATCAAGCAAAGTGCACAAAAATCAAATTAAATCAAAGGATTAAACAATCATGAGATCAAATATTTAAATTCAAGCCTAAAAGGTATTAATCAAAACTATGCAATTGATTTTAATCAATTAATTGTATAGTTTAAATCAAAAGGATCAAACCCAACCCATTCACCCTTACATGGCTAAAATAATTAAATGATTGAGTTATTTAATTCCTAATTTCTTTGAGACAACCAACCAACTTTCCCTCCATTTAAAAACACCTCAAAGCTTTTGACACAACCAAAGCTTGATCATGATCAACTCACTCTACCCCCTACCCATGGGAAATTGCTATAAATACAAGTCATTTTCTTTGTGTTTGGGATCCAAGAATTTCAAGAGCAAAGCATCCTTATTATAGTCATTTGGAGAGAATTTGAGAGCTTTTGATCACATTTTAGCTTTATACAAAGCATTTTAGAGTATTATCTTCAATAGCATTTGTTGATTTTATAACATATCTTGGAGCATTTTGAGCTAGATTAGAGCATTGTTTATCATTTATTTCTCGTTCTAGGATTTTCCTTGGGAGAGATTAAGACTGAGAGCTCTCTTAACAAAGCTTAAATAGAGAACCATGAGATGTTATGGGTTTTAAACTTCAATTCTTAGATTAAATAGCATTTTCTTTCCATAGAGTTGTTGTTTATAATCCTAATTTCATGAAGGTGTAATCATACACACACAAATGTTTATTGTGTTGAAGGTTTAAAGTATAATTTGTTGAGTGTTGCACAGTTAAATAACATAGGTCACCGACTGGAATTTCAAGATGGAAAGGTGAAAGTTTTTGATAAGAAGGAGAGTCTGATTGCTACTAGAGAACAATATAAAGGTAATTTATTTTATCTTGATACTTATATGAATGGTTTCATGTTTGCTGAATTTGAAGATGTTTGGCTATGGCACAAAAATCTTTGTCATGTTAATTTTGACAAATTAATCAAAGTGAGTAAAAATAATAGTGTCATAGGATTAATGAGATTAGAGAAACTTTATAATGTTATGTGCAGAGAATGTCAAATGGGTAAGATGACTATATCTAGTTTTTCAAGAAAGACTTATGTTACACAATGAATTTTGGATTTAGTGCATACTAATTTATGTGGACCCATGAGAACTCAAAGTTACTATGGAGATGTATATTTTATTATATTTGTGGATGATTATTCTAGAATGATGTCTATAATGTTTTTAAGAGAAACATATGATTCATTTCAAAATTTTATGTGGTACAAGGCCAGAGTTGAGATAGAAACAGGAGGACAACTAAAATGTATGAGATATGATAGATGAGGTGAGTTTACACTATTTTGTAATGAAAATGGAATTAAGAGACAGATGTTAGCACCAAGGATACCACAACAGAATGGTATTGCTGAGAGAACAAATAGATCTACTTTTTATTATGCAAGGACACTAATGATTGAGAAAGATATTTCACAAAACTTTTGGAAAGAAGAAATATGTACTGTTGTTTACACATTGAACCAAGTACAAATGAATAAAGTTACCAATAGAACACCTTATGAAATCTGGTATGAACACAAACCTAATATGAGTTATTTCAAAGTTTTTGGAAGTAGATGTTATATCTTGAAAGATTCTAGAAAAGGAAAGTTTGATTTATAAGGGGATGAAAGAATATTCTTAGGATATTTTACAAGGGGTAAAGCCTATAAGCGTTTGAATAAACTTACTAAAAAAATGGTGGAAAGTGCAAGTGTGAGAATCGATGTGTTTGTAGAAAAGAATGATGAAGAAATTAAAAAGGAACTTGAAGAGTATGATAAGTTTTTATATGTACAACCTGATGTTCCTGACACCTTACCGAGAGCACCTACCGAGGAGGAAGCTTAAAAGATTGCTCTATAACTAAATGATGAGAATGAAGCATTGAGACCTACCGAGCCTGTTTTAGAAAATTATATAAGGAGGCACCACTCCCTGAGTAAGATTATTGGAAATTAAGATGTTGGAGTGATGACAAGAAGCAAGGTAAGAGATAATACATGTTTGATATCTAAATTTGAGCCAAAGGAAGTTAAATATGCACTAGATAATGAAGATTGGATGAAATTAATGGGGTATGTGCAAGATCATGGTATGCCAAAAGTGGTGATGTAAAAAATAAGTCTTGATTGGTAGACTGATTGAAAAATAGAAATAACTTTCAATTGTTATATCATTTTTTAAATCTAAAACATGTGTCACATTCTATGCTTCGCCTAATACAAGAAAAAAACAAAAAAAAAATCAATTTGATGAAGTTTAGACTAAGTTAAGGTGGTCAGACATGATATTTTTTATATTCCAGAAAAGTTGTAGAAGAAAAATCATAATTAATTATTTACTTGGAAAAAAGTTACGAAAAAATATGCGTCACATCCAGACATTAATCTACTACTTATATCTAGAATCTAGTAAAAAAATATTATCATTTTATTGTTTTTAAGGTGGTCAGACATCGCCTACTTCTTATCTTTTTAGTCCTGATTGATAGACTGATTGAAAAATAGCTACAACTTTCAAACGGTATAACATTTTTGAAATCCAAAACATGAGTCACATTCTATGCTTTTCCTACTACAATTAAAAACTATAAAAAATTCAATTTCATGAATTTTAGACTAACTTAAGGTGGTCAAACAGGAGATTTTTTATATTCTAGAAGAGTTGTAGTAGAAAAATCATAATTAATTATTTACTTGGAAAGAAATTACAAAAAACTATGCGTCACATCTGAACATGAGTCTACTACTTATATCTAGAATCTTGTAAAAAAATATTATCATTTGATTGTGTTTAAGGTGGTCAGACATATGCCTTCTTCTTATCTTTTTCCTAAAATTTTCATACTACTGCATTGAAATTTGAAATTTCACCATATATAATATTTTTTTTAAAAAAGCTTTAGTAGCTTAGAAACTAGATTCAATTTTCTATAGATTCTCTTCTTACACATTTTTTATATAAGATAGATAACTTGTCCAAATTTTTACGTCAACTTTTCTAACCCTAGTTTTCTAAATTTTCATTGCCACTTAAGGCCTAGTTTGGCATACCATGATCCTGCACATACCCAATGAAAGAAGAGTTTGATCAGATTGAAAATAACAGTACATGGACTTTAGTACCTAGGCCAAAGTATAAAAATTTTATTGGTACTAAATGGATTTTTAGAAACAAGCTGAATGAGAATGGAGAAGTTATCAGAAACAAAGCTAGATTCGTTTGCAAAGGTTATGCACAAGAAAGTATTGATTATGGAGAGACTTTTGCACCTATTTCTAGATTGGAAGGAGTTAGAATAATTCTAGCTTATGCAACTTACAAAGGATTTGAAGTTTATCAAATGGATGTCAAGTCTACATTTTTGAATGGGATACTAGAAGAAGTTTACATTGAGCAGCATAAAGGATTCATTGAGACCACAAATAAGAACAAGGTATGTAAATTACACAAATATCTTTATGGTTTGAAGAAAGCACCTTGAGCATGGTATGAGAGGTTTCACTCTTATCTAATCAAAATAGGATTTCAAAGAACAAGTGATAGCAGTAATGTTTACTTGAAGTGTGATAGTGACAACAAGGTTTTGATTGCTTAAATTTTTGTTGATGATATTATTTTTGGAGGCAATAACACCTTATGTAAGAAATTTGTTGATGAAATGAGAAAAGAGTTTGAAATATCAATGATTAGAGAGATTAATTTCTTTCTATGTCTACAGATACATCAAGTTGCAGAAGGGATCTATATTACACAAGCAAAGTATATCAAAGAGATCCTCAAAAATTTTGGTATGCAAGAATCTAAGCGTGTTAGAACATCGATGGTCACAGGATGTAAATTATCAAAAAAAGATGAGAAACAGAAGGTGGATAATACTCTTTACTGATCCATTTGGTAAATTGCAGTATGTTGTTCACAATAGACCTGATATAGCACATATTGTTGGGATTTTTGTAAGATTTTCTTCTAATCCTAAGGAAACACATATGTCTACAGTCAAGAGAATCTTTAGATATTTGAAAGGAACTGAAGATTTTGGTTTATTATACAAGAAAGGGGGTACTTATGATCTGCAATTCTACACTGATGTAGATTGGGCTGGAAATATTGATGAAAGGAAAAGTACTAACTTGGAGGAACATTATTTCTAGGTGAAAGATTGGTCACATGGCTAAGTAAGAATATGTTTCTACTGCAATGAATTGTGTGAATTGTTTTTGGCTCGTACAACTACTTCAAGGTATATAAGAAATTATCTCATATCCTATAACTATTTTTTGTGACAACACAAGTGCTATCAACATATTAAAGAACCATGTTATGCATTCAAAGACCGAGCACATTTCTATCAAGTATCACTACTTGAGAGAACAAGTTCAAGAGAAAAATGTGGTATTAGGATTTGTGAATTTAAAGGAAAAATTGGCTGATATCTTTACAAAGCCACAATTGAAAGATGATTTTGAGTATCTCTAAGGTAAACTAGGGGTTCTTACCCTATCCAATATTCACTAAGAAGCATGAGGCATGTTGCATCAATCCTATACTTTATTAGAATTTCTATTCTTGAATTGATGTTAGTATGACACACTTTAGGTGATTCTTGAATTTGTGTGAATATTTCTGTATGCAATGAATATTTGTACATGTAAGGTATAATCCACTGTTAAAACAAGTTTTCAGAAGTATGACTTTTAGGCATTGTCATCAAAGAGGGAGAGAATTAATTGATGAAATTTATCCTTAAGCGAGATATTAATGAAATAGGAAGAGAATGAATTGCTACTATTTACTCATGAAGCAGAATTAGAATGTATGCTAGAGTATCAGAAGATTTATCCAAGAGGGAGAATAGTTTGATGATCAAAAACATAACTATCAACTCAGAGGAAGTAATGATAGAGATTGACAATATTGAGAATTTCCATCATCAATTTATATAGTAATACTATAGTATTTTCATCAATGCCAAGGAGGGAGATTGTTAATCAACTAGTGGAGATGATGAAGACTGGGTGATAATAGGTACACATGTTTGTAGAAATGGTTAGATTAGTTGTTATTTTTTCATTGATGTCAATCAATTGATTACTGGTTTTTATTGAGTTACCATATCATAAGAACTAAATAGAGAAGAGTTGCTGGTGAGTTGAATTAAGAAGTAGAAGAAGTTGAAGAATAAAAGTTACCGAGCAGAACAGAGAAGCAGAAAGAGAAGAATCTAAAGTCTAGAGTAGAGACAAATAGATTATGTGATGCCAGAATTCATGTGATCATAAAGGATCTAACCCAAGAAAAGGTAGTTGTTATATTTACAAATCAAAATTTTACTATTGCTTATTAGAATTTGTAACAGAGAAAAATCTCTTAATCGAGTGGATTTAACAGTCGTATTTGGAAATCCTAGAAGTGGGTGACATTAAAAAAGAGTGTTTAAAGTCCTCTAACAAGGCCACACCTAACATGGTGAAGAGATTAACAGATCTTAGGTAAATCCCTTAACAGGGTCACATCTAGCAAATGTGTTTGTAATATTTAATAGGATAAGTTCTTAACTCAACGTACTTCAAAAGGGTACATTTTTATTGTGGGTCATGATTCTAAAAAAGGTTTTTCCCATATTGGGTTTCCTCATTAAATATGGTGTTATATGTGTTTGAATGATTGATTTTCATATTATGAGATGTATGTTTCTTTATGTTGTTAATTTATTCTATGAGTTGGTTATTAGTGTATTCAGTTCTACCGAGTGAATCAGTGAGATAAGTTTTAATGTTTTAAGTTTGATTTTTTCTGATGCACTCTCCTCCCCCCCCCCCCCCCCCCCCCCCCCCCTCAATGGACCAACACTAAACATATTTGTAGTTTCACAACAATATTATTAGATTTTTTTCTAAATTAAATGAGCATAAACTAATTATAAAAGCATTTAATCTAATTTCCTTTCAAAGTCATAATTTTAGTTTCTCTAAAATATAATGAAAATTGAAATAAGCTCTATACTTTCTTTAGGAACTATGCTAAAAAATGAATAATTATATAATCTTTTCTCTATATTGCAAATATAATTTTCATATTATTTTTAATACAACAAGAATCCATATAACTTTATTAATACCAATATTGAAATAAATAGGATAAAAATTTTATTGACATTTAATAAAAGAAGTTCAAATACAAATTTTGCAATCATCTTGATATCCAAATTACAAAGCTCCATTTTTAACATGGGCTTGGATGCAAAAATGGTCACAAGGTTTAGAACACAAGAGCACCGAAGGTGTTCCAATAGAACACCATCCAAAACTTTTCTCTGAGATTCAAATCTAACACCTGCATAAAATAATAGGTTGACCATGGAGGCTCACCTCCCAACCTATTCCTTTACAAGGCCACCCCAGAGCTTGTGGAACCAAGAATAAAAAAGTTCCAAAAAACCCCATAACCACAAAAAAACCTCAAAACAAATCACAAGGGAAAACACCCATTCCAACGCTAAACAAATATCTCAAAAAGACCCAATACATTGGGGTGAAAGTTGACCAAAATCCATGAGGAGAGGCTAGGAAAATAACAAGAGAAAATGCTACACATGGGATCAAAACAACTTTCATCCTCCTTACTCCTCAAAACATCTATGTTTATCCCTCCACACATGGGATACTCTACACTACTAGGATTGTCACTAACCTTTCACTCTGTGAAAGGTTACTCTAACCTCCCAAAGGTGAGTGTGTCTTGAAGACTCCCTTAATAAAATCACAACACAATGAAAAACATAAATTGAAAAAAAAAAAAACTCCATAAACATCAATAGGGTTCTTTCACAAGAAATCATAAACTCCATGAAAGAGAAACAAATATTTCAACAAAAATATATTATAATTTAGACTAAAAAAACATAGAACATATGAACACTGACCTAAGATCCAATACTTAAGGAAAATGAACAATTTTGAGAAGATATTTTCCACTTTATCCATTTTTATTTCTCTCCCAAAATCTCTTTCCAAACTTAGAAGTCTCTAAGAGTATAGAGTGGGTGAACAACCCAAGCCCTGTACCAAAATTCCTCTAAAAAAGTCTCCCTACTCAAAAATATCTTACAATAATAAATGGGGGAGTGACTCAAGTCAATCACCTCTCCCCATTTTCACCCCCCCTCCCTCATAAATGGAGTTGAAGGCTAACATGGGGAAGGGGAGATGGCTTGCCCAAATATTCCAAACTCTATTTTCATCACTTTTCTATTTGGATATTTGGGAGGTGTCATAAATGAGTTATGGGTCTCATAATGACTTAAATTTGACCCTTAAACACTAGGGTACCAAGTGGGGTAGTTAAATTTGACCCAAACTATCCTCTAGAAGCTTATTTGACCCTCCAAAACCTCACCAAAAGTTAACCTACGAGTTTCAACTAACTTTGACCCACTTAAAGGTTTCCTAAGCCTGGGTTGAGCATAGGAACTCTATAGGTTAATCCTCTAGTTGGTGTCATACTTATCCTAGTTACAATGACAATTCATGCCAACACATCTTACTTACACATGTCAAGTGACACTAAAAACTAACACATAAGGCATGACTAGTCACAAAAATCACAAATTAATATTTAAACTCAACCATGCAACATTACATTTACAAATAAAATACATGAAAATGAGGTTCATGCCTCTTTATTAGACAGAACCATAGTTTCACTAAATTAACATGAATCCATTCTTGATTCCCCATTTCTAGAACCATGGTAAATCTCCTGCATACTCAATGCAAACATCGATACTCCAAGAATTAACCTTATAAAGCATAGAAAGATAAAAGATATCAATTAAGCACATATCAACTAGCACTTGCATTTTCTAATGATTCATCATAATTTACAACAATATATACAATCGATCTTAATATGCCTAAACATGAATTCCTAAATCAATTTGCATCATAATAACATCTAATATATCTGTAGACACCTAAATTTGACCAGGTGTATCTTAAACATCAAATTTATAAATCTCAGCCAATTGCCCCAAATCTCATCAAAATGCATTATAATGGATCAAAATCAAATCAAATGGAAATTTATCAAGCAAAGTGGACAAAAATTAAATTAAATCAAAGGATTAAATAATCATGAAATCAAATAATTAAATATGAGCCTAAAGGGATTAATCAAATTATGCAATTGATTTTAATCAATTAATTGTATAGTTTAAATCAAAAATCAAATCCAACCCATTCACCCTTACATGGCTAAATTAATTAAATTATTGAATTAAATAATTCCTAATTTCTTTCAACTCAAATTGATCAACCAATGAGAGTTGAGGATCTTATCTTCTTGTCCCACCCTTTGAGGACAACCATTTAATGTTCCCTCCATTTGAAATCACCTCAAAGATTTTTACTCAACCAAGGCTTGACCATGATCAATTAACTCTACCCCCTACCCTTGGGAAATTGTTATAAATAGAAGCCATTTTCTTTGTATTTGGGATCCAAGAAATTCAAGTGCAAAGCATCCTTATTATAGGTATTTGGAGAGCATTTGTGAGCATTTGATAGTATTTCAGCATTTGCATAGCATTTTGAGCATCATTTTGAGAAGCATTTGTTGATTTCATAGCATGAATCATGAGCATTTGAATGGAAAGCACACATATCTTTGAGCATTTGAGCTAGATTAGAGCATGTTTATCAATTTTTCTTATTCTAGATTAGAGCTGAGAGCTCTCTTAACAAAGCTTAGATAGAGAAACATGAGATGTCATGGATTTAAATTCAATTCTTAAATTAAATTGTATTTTTTTTCATAGATTTTTTGTTATTGATCCTATTATCATGAAGGTGTAATCTCACACACACAAATGGCACCCACTGTGGGGATTTAGGCCTCATTTCTTACATTTTTATATTAAAATTTTGTGTGTGTTTGCATCATTTTTCTTGTTATTTTGCAGAAAATAGAAGAAGAGCCGCCTACAAAGCATTCAAAGCCACCTGTGAGGCACCACGTACAGAGTTTCTTTCTTCTCTGTCTTTCATTCTTAGGCTGCCTATAAGACAAAGTGTACCTCCTAGATCTGTAAAGCACCACCTGTCAGACACTAAAGACTGTCTATGAACTTCCAAGAGCCACGTACTAGCAATGTTTGACCGCACTTTCTATGTTTTGTGCCACCTGTGGTTTTTATTTGGCCGCCTGTGGAATTTCTAGAGCCGCCTATTAAGATTTAAAATCCACTTTCAAAGTTTTTATTTACGCTTAGTAAAAGTTAAAAGCCACGTATTAGCTATTAAATGTCGCGTAGATATTTTTTCTTTAAATCAAATTTCTAATGATTTGATCATTTTTTTAATCCTCTATATTTTTCATTGCTACAGATGAAAAATCATCCAAAAGTGCAGAAACCAGAGAACCGAGTCACGAGGCCTAGCAAAGAGGTAAGGATTAAAACTAAACATGATAAGAAAATACATGCATCTAATCTTTTAGAGAACTTAAAGGAAGAAGAACACCTTTATGATCACTATATTAAAGTGTTTTTTGCTTATAGAGAAAAATTTCCTACTCTTAGATTGATTTTCATTCTTACTTCTTTAAGCTTTGATTTGACAAATTTGATTAAAAGAGCTTTTAGGAGGGAAATTGTCAATTTAATTTCCAATTTTTTCTTCACTTTGTTTCGATTGTGTTGACTAACTTGTTGGAGGAGCCGAAGTGGGAACGATCGCCACTAAGTGAGTTGAAATAAGAAAAATCAATCAAAAATGCACCTAGCCTTTGCTAGCCTCGAAAATGAGGTACTTAAATTATCAAGCTTGCATTGATTAAATTGTGGCATTCATTTAAATCTAGCATAATTAG
Source organism: Thuja plicata (assembly GCA_018584345.1). Taxonomy (NCBI): domain Eukaryota; kingdom Viridiplantae; phylum Streptophyta; class Pinopsida; order Cupressales; family Cupressaceae; genus Thuja; species Thuja plicata. Next base: position 667,211 of record MU227534.1, on the reverse strand, counting down.
GGAAATTCTTCTAAATTGTCTAAATTGAACAAGCATTAGACATATGCTCTTCACTTTTTGAAGTGAATCAAAAAGCCAAACGTGCGAAGTCAATTTAGTGCAAAGAAAAGGATAAGTAATTGAACCACACATTTCAATTTTAAGAACCTCCTTGTCAAGGGGTTGAAAAAGAAAAAAATATTACTTGAGGTTTTTGGAACAAAGGAAGACAATAGGGATATGCTCTTCACTCTTTGAGTGAATCAAATTCCCAAACTTGTTGGACTAAGTTCAATTTTCACTTTCCATATACATGCTAGATAAAATAGAGCTTTAGAGGGCCTACCTCCCGAGATTTTCCTTATGAGGACGGTGAGAGGAAACGACACAAAGTGGGAGACAATCACTTTTTCCGTGATATCATCTGACCCACTATAAAAAAAATGCACTTTACCTTAATCGGAAAGTGACTAAACCTTGTGCAAGTCATCCTCACTTCCTCGAGTAGTCCTTCGGGATTGCGCAAAATTGTACTTTCATGCATGTGGGAAGCCCACAAGGCGGTAAAGGAACTTGGCAAGATTTATAATGGAGGTGAATTAAAACCTTGTTAAATAGCAAAACTACCTTTTTAGAGCCATTGTGAAAAGCCAAAATTGTTTGACTCTAAGGTAGATTGTTTGGAAGAAATTCTTGTGTATACCCGTAAAAACATCCAAGAACATACACTTTAGTGTTGTTTTAGGGATATGGTACAATTTTAATGTATGTGTTGAGCTTGTACTCTTTTTTTCATGCAAGATTCTTTTTTGACAAGTCAGATCAAAGATTTTAAAATTTTAAATCTAAAAAATAACAAAAAAATTGACAATTTCAACTTTGATCAGCAAAAAGTTGCGTGCCAACAATTTAGAGCCACTTACAGACAATCCTGGACCGCCTATAAATTTTAAAATGTCACTTGTAAACAGTAAATAGCCGCGTAAGCCACTAGAAAGTGTCGCATGTTAAAATTTTAAAACTGCCTATCAACAAGCAAACGCTGCCTACAAACTGCAAAGTGCCGCATACAAGAATTTCAGTGACCGTGCATCAACAATTAAAGGCTGCCTATACATAGGCAAGAGCCACCCAGAAACAAAGCAGGGAAAACAGTGGATATATACCGAGAGTTTGAAAATAAGAAAATTCCATTTTTTGATACCCTTTTAGACGTTTTACCTCTGTGTATACTCAACTAGATCAGAATCCTCCATTATTGGATATTTTGCAAAATCATCCATGGATTGATCACTTAAGTGAGATAAAATCCTAAGATCTTACATGATAAAACCATAAGAGTTTGCACGGATTTCAGAGATTTAAACCTTGCTTGTCCAAAAGATGACTTTCCATTGTCTAGCATTGATGCTATTGTGGATCTCACTGCGGGTCATTCTATGTTTTCACTTATGGATGGATTTAGTGGGTATAATCAAATTCACTTTTCACCTAAGGATCAAGAGAAGATAGCCTTTACATGCCCATGGGGTACTTTTTGTTGGAATGTAATGCCCTTCGGTCTCAAAAATGTTGGAGCCACTTATCAAAGAGCAATGACTACCATTTTCCATGACATGATACACACCTTCATGGAAGATTATGTGGATGACATTCTAGCTAAGTCACATAAAATAAAAGATCATTTATCCATACTTGAAAAGATTTTTATAAGGCTAGAACAATTCAAAGTGAGACTTAACCCAAATAAATGTGCTTTTGGGGTACAATCTGGAAAACTCCTAGGGTACATTGTTTCTACAAAAGGTATTGAAGTAGATCCTATAAAAGTACAAGAAATAATGGACATGGACATTCCAAAGAATATTATTCAAATGAGGTCACTTCAAGGAAGACTTCAATCCATAAGGAGGTTCATTTCTCAATTGGCAGAAAAATGCCATTCTTTCAACAGATTGCTACATAAAGAAATTGTCTTCACATGGGATGAGGATTGTGATAAAGCCTTTACATTGTTGAAAACATACTTGATGAATCCACCTATCTTGATGTCACCTATTCAAGGCAAACCTTTATTACTCTATATTTCAGCAACGGAAAAATATTTAGGAGTCTTATTGGCACAAGAAGATGATGAAGGAAAAGAAAGAGCTATCTACTACTTGAGTAGAACATTGATCAAATATGAATTAAACTATAGCTTCATGGAAAGGGCTTGCCTAGCAGTGGTATTTTCATCTCAAAATTTAAGACATTATATGTTAATGCATAAGGTGAAGCTCATAGCCAAAATTGATCCATTAAAATACTTACTTAGCAAAACAGCTTTAACTAGAAGAATTGCAAAGTGGGTAATGGTGCTTAGTGAATTCAACATTGAGTATGTTGATAGGAAAGAAATCAAAGGTCAAGTTATTGCCAATCAATTGGCTGAATATCCTCAAAAATCTACACATCCTATTCAAGTGGAGTTTCTAGATTCTAAAATTGTTAATGTGGAAGCTAAGAAATGAAATTTATACTTTGATGGATCTTACACCCAAAATGGTAGTGGAGTAGGCATTCTTTTTATTACACCACAAGGTTACACAATCCCAAAATTGTACAATTTATTGTTCCCTTGCACCAATAACATAGCAGAGTATGAAGCTTTGGTCATAGGTATCAAGATGGCATTAGAATGGAATGTCACAGAATTACAAGTCTATGGGGACTCTCAATTAGTCATCAATCAAGTTAATGATGAATATAATACCAAGGATGAAAAATTGATGCCTTACAAAATATTGGTGGATGATTGGAAAA
>MU227534.1:650024-664377 GCA_018584345.1 Thuja plicata | reverse complement strand
CAGAATTACAAGTCTATGGGGACTCTCAATTAGTCATCAATCAAGTTAATGATGAATATAATACCAAGGATGAAAAATTGATGCCTTACAAAATATTGGTGGATGATTGGAAAAAGTACTTTTCTTTAATTACTTTTGAACAAATTCCAAGAGACAAGAATAGAGCAGCGGATGCAATGGCTACTTTGCCATCTTTGCTTCAAATGCCCAATAAAAATGAAAGTATGAGTTCTTAGTGGAAGAATTGGTTAAATCAGCATTTGACCTACCTGATACCCAAATTATTGCCCTTCTAAACGGAAATGACTCACCATGGTATGGACCCATTTATGCCTACCTAAAAGATCAAACCTTACCCATAGACCAAACCCATGCTCAAAAGAGAAATTTCATAAGACAAGAGGCTCGTTATATCATCCTTTTTGACACATTATATCGTAAAGGTCTTGATGGAATGCTCCTTAGATGTCTAGAGGAAGATGATTTAAAATTAGCTTTAAAAGACGTCCGCAAGGGGATTTGCGGGTCACATTCGATTGGTTTAAACCTAGCTAAGAAAATCCTACGCATGGGGTACTTTTGGAAAACCTTAGAAAGAGATGCTTGTCAGTTTGTCAAAGTTTGTGCAAAATGTCAATACCATGGAGACATGATCCATGCACCGGCACAAGAGTTACACCCATTTGTCACACCATGGCCATTTTATCAATGGGGCTTTGATTTGATTGGCATGATTTATCCACCTTCTTCAAATGGACACAAGTATATCCTCATGACAATAGAGTACTTCACTAAATGGTTTGAGGTTGTCCCTTTAACAACTGCAATAGGGAAGCAAATTTCCATGTTTATCCTAAATCATATCATTTGCAGATATGACATTCCTCACACCATCATTATGGATAATGGAAAATAGTTTAAGAACAAAGATGTTGATGAACTTTGTGACACATTCCATATTACACATCAATCTTCATTCATTTACTATCCCCAAGGTAATGGACAAGCGGAGGCTACCAACAAGAACATCCTTAAAACCCTTAAGAGATCCATTGGCAAGTCAAGAAAAGATTGGCATCTTCAAATCAATCCAGCATTATAGGCCCATAGGACTAGTATTCGCACCCCGACAGGAGCTACACCTTTTTCATTGGTTTATGGGGCCGAAGTTGTTCTACCTTTAGAAGTTGAAATACCATCTCTATGAGTATCATTGCATGGATTAATCACGGATGAGGATTATAAAGTTGCCCGATTTCAAAAATTGGAGATGTTGGAGGAACATCAAACTCAAGCCTATGATCATTTGAAAGTGTATCATAATCAAATTTCAAGGAACTGTAACAAGCATATTAAACCAAGAACCTTTTAAGTGGGAGATCTAGTATTGAGAGAAAATCCAAAAAATCAGGTTGATAGAGAAAATAAAGGAAAGTGGGAAGCAAATTGGATTGGTCCTTTTGTCATTGTTTCTTCTTTTTGAATGGGGACGTACAAATTGGCCGATTGTGATGGTGATGAATTGCAAGAACCTATCAATAGCAGTCATCTTAAGAGGTTTCACACCTGATTCAGAAGAAAGAGTATCAGAGGAAAGAGTATAATTTGAGAATATCAAATGAGTCAACATCACCTTTGTACATGGAAAAAGTCAAAAATACAAAAAAAATGAGAAAAGGTCAAAATACAAAAAAAAATCTAAAAATTTAAAACCCAAAAACATTGGAAAAGCAGAAAATCAGAAAAAGGAGAAAATTAAGCATGAAGAAATCAAAAACATTTGGAAAATAAAAAAAAATTTGTCTTGGTGAAAACCTAGAAAATAGGTGCCTTGATGACATAAAAAAATATATATATAAAAGAGAAAAATAAAAAAAAAGTTGAAAAAAGAGAAAAAAGTGCCTTGGTAGCAAAAAAAGAAAAAAGAGCAATAATCCCAAAAGGTGAAAACCTGGAAACAGGCGTCTTTTGTCCCTTAGGTCTTTCCTAGTCACATTTGTACATATTGTGTTTCATCATCTCATTTTTCCATATCCTCATTGCATCCGTCATTTGTGCATAGTCCTAATAAAGTCTCGGAGCTACATTTTGTCGCATTCTAGGTTCAATTTCCCTAAGTTTCACATTGATCACATTTATCACTTGGGGGCACACATCATGGATTTTTGGTACCAAACAGACTCAATAGTGAAACATTTTGGTCACACATCAGAAGCAAATTTTCAGATTTAGAGGAGAAATATTTTGGAACCTTTGATGGATATCATTGTTCGACCCTAAACAGTTTGATTGCATAACTTGATCCTTGAGTTTCATTGACTTATTTTATCAGGATTAAAAAATGACAAACCCTAAATGATCAGACTGTCTGGAATTCTTATTTGAAAATATTGATACATTTCACAAACACTTGGAAATTTTTGATGAGTTTTTCATTTGAACTTTTTTGAGTCATGTTCTTTTTAGCTAATCGATGATGTTTTGACTAGATTGGCAATGATGGAGACATCATGTTTTCTTAAGCTTCTGTGTGACTGTCTTGAGGAAAAATTTTTAACTTGTGTGAATTAGTCTAACAAAATTGTCATCAAAGTACCATCAAGGACATTCATATAGGAAGGAGGGTTAACCTTTGTTTGTTCATGCAAAAGGATACCTTGGCTATTTAGATTTTCAATATCTTAATACCAACATCCACTTGCAACATTGAATCCGACCAAACCGGTATTCATACTCCCATAGTTTGTCATTCAACTAGTGAGGGTTGTACTTGGTTTCACAGAAGGGGTTACCAAATGAGATGAAAGTCATATTCATATTCTTATGGTCGTAGTGGCACCAGTAAGGATTGTATCGACTCCTAGTTCCACAACGCTCAATGATGAAAATATATCTCTATTTACATTTCTTTCGCACACCTCAAGGACAATTAGTTGCATTGCATCTTCATGTTAGATTAATTGCATTTTCAAGTTAGATTAAAATGGCTTGTATTTCTAGCATATTTCCAAAGTTCAAGGGGGGAAATTAATGTTGACAACACTTCATCAATTTAATGGTTTCAAATCATCAATATGAGATTGTTCTTTTTGCATTCATAAGCATTAATCATTATTCATTATATATTCATATCAAGTGAAAAGCAAAGAAAATAAACATTAATCATTAGTCATTTATCCAAATCATTTAGAATCGCATCATAAATTAAATTGCATACATCAAAAACCAAAAAAGATAGTTGCATTCATTTATCATTACACTAAGTATTGCAGCCATATCATTGCATTGCATAATCCATACATCCAATTAAATCAGAAAATCATATAGAATTAATTTGCATTAATATCATTTGCATCCATTTATCTATGTCCTACTCTAAGACATTGCATCCATAGCATAGTAGAAATAAATGCATCATAGAAGCATGTAGATATGCATAAAACAAATCTCATAACAACATCACCAAAAGGGGAATCAAAGATCATCATCGATAAATGTCCATCATCAATGTCTATAACACAAATCTGTACATCAAAGGTACATCAATAAATGATCCATATAATCAAATTCCTGATCAACAATCAAATATACATCAATACAATATCCAGATATCACAGATCTCTCGCTATATTGATTGTTGATCAGGACTTTGATTATATGGATCATTTATTGATGTACCTTTGATGTACAGATTTGTGTTATAGAATTTGATGATGGACATTTATCGATGATGATCTTTGATTCCCCTTTTGGTGATGTTATTATGATATTTCATTTATGCATTTATTTTGTATTATGCTATGGATGCAATGTCTTAGAGTAGGACATAGATAAATGGATGCAAATGATATTAATGCAACTTAATTCTATATGATTTTTTGATTTAATTGGATGTACCAGTACCTGAACCCCCTATACCATTGGGATCCCTATCACCTAATCTATCTTGTGTAGAAGGTGGTGCCTGACTAGTGCTCGCACTGGTAGGTAACTGAGCTAATGTAGTCAAAAACTGCTGCAACATAGTAGAAACCTGATCTAGTCGTACAGTAACTATAGTCATCCCTTCATGTAAACATCAAACATCCTAAACTAAGTCATCCACAATGGGTGGAACTAGAGGTGCCTATGATCCTAGAGGGGCCTGAGGTTCCTATGGCACTAATAGAACCTGTGGTATCACCGGTGTCATGCTACTCTGTGGATCAATCTGAGGAACCTGTCTCTGTGGAGATGGAGATCTCTACGGAACCTGTCCCTATAATGGTACCTATCTAACCACCTAGACATGTCTTTGTCTCTGCCTAGCACAATTTTCACCAACTCTATCAGGAGCCTGTCTCTACGGAGGTACCTATGCCTTCACTAACCTCTGTCTAGGCTTCCTAAATCTGCCACCTCGACCCCTAACATGACCACCCCGCATCTGAGGTCCTATGGCTCTTTGTGCTCTAGGATCCCTAGGTGCCCTCTGCACTCTCCATCTCTGAGGTCTCCTGTCGTCATCACCATCATCATCATCATCTCCATCATCATCAGAAAGCTCATCAACATCAGGAATAGGCTCTACCAAATTTGTGAATCTAACAAAGCGATGTCGCAAGAACCACTCTCGATACTTGGCAGACATCCCCGCATCAGCTACATGCATCAACATATCCCACCTAACATATCCTAACTGATCAATCTATAAACAGGCCAACCGATAGTCAACCTATGTTCCCCACATAGATCTCTCTACCTGTACTCTCGCATAAAGTTCCATACCCTAGGGCATGTCCTGTACCCAGTCGTACTGACGGAGCACTCTCTCGAAGTAAAATCTCTTATTACATAGTGGTGATCAACCAATCATCCACCGAGGGGAAAACATATATGGAAACTCATCATCATCCTCTCTCCAACTCTCACAAAGCAGATATGGTCTCCATACGACCTGATTGATATCATCAATAGTGCGATGCCAAAACTCAACCTTGCCCAAATGATTCTGGACAACCATGCCATCATACAAAAATGCATACAGATACCCTCGGGCCCACACTTGTGCTAAGATTGGTCTAGTGATAGGGATATGATCCTAAGTCCACAACTGTAACAAAACTGCACTTGCCAAGAGAGATGCACTGCATCTATATACGACCTCATGTAAATCATGATATAGCTGGGCTAATACGCAAGAACCCCAGTGGAATCTCTGAGGATGTGTAATCAAATCCTCTAGTATACGGCCCCATCCTACCGCAAAGCCACAAACTCTCCTATCTGGAAGTAGTAATCCTCCGATCACTGCTCCTAACAATGTTGGCAAAGTAGGAAATGAAGTAAACTGTGCCTAGGTAATGTAATCATCAGCAATGGTGTTGTCTCCACACACTCATCTACATATGCTGCTATCATTAACTAAGTCATAATATACCCGCTCTCCATGAGTCAAGATCCTCATCAATCTGTATACATCCTCGGGCATGATAGTCATCTCAGCGAGGGGTAGATGGAACATATTATGGTCAGAGTGCCATCACTCTATAATAGCTGTCAAAAGACCTTAGTTCAACTGAAACCGAGGGAGATCAAGAAGGAAACTGAGACCACATGTCTTGATATTCTATCACTCAGGAGGCATGAGCTCATCAACCAAACCATAAATCCAAGACACAACACCCTGTACCTGTAACTTACGGTAATATTCCTACATTTTGAAACAAATTGAATCATATTAGTCTTTCTATTGGTTGGTCATTCTAAGTCAATCAAACACATTAAATCTATCCTTGCTCTATTTTGAGCGCATCAACCTATTGTTCCTAACCTCTAGATCTTGAGAAGGGATCAATTTGGCATCATTTTAATCAATCTGATTTTCATATCAAACATTCATCAATATGAATTTTCTAATATCCTAAACACTAAGTGACATTATGGACGTACATTTTCTATCTTGAAATTCAATTGAGTTATCTAGACGATCGATCAAAGGCAATTCATCTATTTTATCTCAGTTTTTCAATCTTTATGGTAGGCAGCACTTTGATAAGTGTACGTGGCTTTTTAAGCCCCACGGCCTTAAAAACCTTACACACAACACATTAATCATTAGAATTAGTGCTTTGCTTAATAGGCGTCCTTTTACAGTCCTACACAGCTTTTTAAGTTTCCTAGGCGACCTTAAAATTATAGGGTTTCCTAGGTGGTGTTTAGCTAATTATGTTGCAAATTTTGCCCTAATTCCTAGGTGGTTGTGGATTGCTCCAACATGGCTCTTAAACACACAGAGGTGGCTTTTCCCTACTCTAGGCGTCTTTTTAACTATCCTACATGGCATTTCACAATTTTCTATCTAGAAAGCATTAAAAACATGCAATAAATGCTATTTAATGAGAAATAAATGCACTAGGAAGGTTCAAACCACTCACCGAAGGCCCGTAGTCAGGAGGTCTCTGATATCGGTGCACTCACTCGAACCGATGCTCTCAAATAAGGACCACCATCGCTGTCAATCATCACAGGATCAGAGCAAAATCGCAACAGTGAAAAGTGAAAATGAATAGTAAATTTGGGTTTTTCAACCTATTTAAGCTATTTTATCCTAATTTTGTGAGATTTTTAACCCAGTCAGACCAAATCTACATATTCTACACACTGGGGTATTTGTTTGACATCTTTCCAACATTATTGTTTATCAGAAATGCAATCATCTTGGATATATTCTATTAGCAGTTTTCATCAAATTTTTCACATCTGAGATCAATATGCTTTCATTTCTAAGGGGGCATCATCATATCATCAAACTGGGATTCTGCATCATATCTTATATCAAATCTGGGGTATTAAAAATTCAAACTTTTATCAGTGGGGCATCAAATCAAGTTTCACATCAGGGTTACGCATCAAGTTTCACATCAGGGTTTCATATTAGGGTTCCGCATCAAATCAATATTAGGTTTTGCATCAATCAGACATCAGTATCAAATCAATGATTAGGACATCAAGTTTTCTTTGAATCAATGTGCTTCACACATCAATTCAAAGAGGGGCATTTGTAGAAACCTAAATTTGACCAGGTGTATCTTAAACATCAAATTTATAAATCTCAGCCAATTGCCCCAAATCTCATCAAAATGCATTCTAATGGATCAAACTCAAATCAAATGGACATTTATAAAGAAAAGTGGACAAAAATCAAATTAAATCAAAGGATAAAATAATCATGAAATCAAATAATTAAATATGAGCCTAAAAGGGATTAATCAAATTATGCAATTGATTTTAATCAATTAATTGTATAGTTTAAATCAAAAATCAAATCCAACCCATTCACCCTTACATGACTAAATTAATTAAATGATTCAATTAAATAATTCCTAATTTCTTTCAACGAATGAGAGTTGAGGATCTTGTCTTCTTTTCCCACCCTTTGAGGATAACCATTTAATTTTGCCTCCATTTGAAATCACCTGAAAGATGTTTACTCCACCAAGGCTTGACCATGATCAATTCACTCTACCCCCTAACCAAGGGAAATTTCTATAAATACAAGTCATTTTCTTTGTATTTGGGATCCAAGAAATTCAAGAGCAAAGCATCCTTATTATAGGCATTTGGAGAGCATTTGAGAGCATTTGATAGTATTTCAGCATTTGCATACATTTTGAGCATCATTTTGAGAAGTATTTGTTGATTTCATAGCATGAATCATGAGCATTTGAATGGAAAGAACACATATCTTTGAGCATTTGAGCTAGATTAGAGCATTTTTATCATTCTAGGATTTTCCTTGAGAGATATTAAGGTTGAGAGCTCGCTTAACAAACCTTAGATAAAGAACCATGAGATGTCACGGATTTAAATTCAATTCTTAGATTAAATTGTATTTTTTTCCATAGAGTTGTTGTTATTGATCCTAATTTCATGAAGGTGTAATCTCACACACACAATATCCATCATACTCCATCATGAAATATTAATCCTAATCATAGGAATTATCTGAATTAACTAACATAAAGCATCACATAAGCATACTAAAAACATAATCAAAGTGTTGAATAAACATAGCATTGGATATATCAAATCCTCAAATAATAAGATATGTCTAATAAGTCTAAGTATCTAAAAATAAAGCATTAACTAAAGATTCTAGTCAAGAAAATTAGTGTTGAGTTATGATGGGCTGGGGTAGCCTCACATCCTCCCCCTCTAGGCATGAAAATCCTCTTAGAGTTCATCAAAGAGGTGGGGGTACTAAGATCTCATCTGTGTTGCATCCTCCCATGAGGCTATAACCGCATTATAACAATCCCATTGGACCCTAACCTAGTCCATCTCTTCACCTCAAAGGGCCAGTGTCCGTCAAGCCAACATATGAATAGGCTCCAAAGCTAGCTGTCCATCTGACTGTACCTGCAAGGCATTCCAATCTATAACATGAGACTCATCATATATGTACTTCCTCAAAACTTAAACATGAAACACATCGTGGATGCATGATAGGATAGGTGGAAAGGCTAGATGATAAGAAATTGGTCCTATCCTCTCTAGTATCTGACAAGGTCCAATTAAATGAGGTGCCAACTTAGAGCCCTTTCCAAAATGGATTGGACTCTTATGTGGTTGCACTCTAAATAATACTCTATCTCCAACCATATAATCTTGATCTATCCTAAGCCTCTCTGAGACGCTGCCTAATCAAGGTTACCTTCTTCTCTATATCTCTGACTAACTCTGGACCAATGGAAACTCTATCCTTGATCATGTCCCATCTTGGTGGTGTCCTACATGGTCTATCATATAGAGCCTAGTAAGGAGGCATACCCAATGACGTATGGTGTCCATTGTTATAGGAAAAACATACTAGATGTAGGTACTCCTACCACCGATTCTAATGATCCATGAAATACATGTGTAGCATGTCTTCTAACACTTGATTGACCCTTTTGGTCTGTCCATCTATCTTAGGGTGATAGGTTGTTCTGAAATTGAGCCTAATGCCCACAGTTGTTTGTAACTCCTTCCAAAAAGATGAATTGAAAAGATAATCTCTATCTAAGATGATCTTATGAGGTTCACCATGAAGTCTAACTATATCTTGCAAGAATACTTGTACCACTACTGGTGCACTCAAGGTAGTACACATAGGTTAAAAGTGAACCACTTTGGTCAACTTTTCAATTGTCACCATGATGGCATCATGGTGACGAGAGGAAATAGGAAGACCAATAATAAAATACATAGAAATGGTGTCCCACTTCCACACAGGTATCTCATGCAGTTGAAGAAGACCATCTGGATGGCAGTGCTCCACCTTTACCCTCTGACATTCTAGGCATCTAGCTACTAACTCAAAAAATTTCAATCTCATGCCTCGCCAATGATAAAGTTATCTCAAATCGGCATGAATCTTCTTAACTTTGGGATGTGTTGCATAAGGTACTCTATAAGCCTTTAGCATAAAATACTCATTCAATCCTTTGAAATAAGGTACATCAATGTGTCCTCTATGACGTAATAGTCCATTGGTATCTAATGAATATTCTAAATGTCTTTGAGATCGAGTCAACTCACTAATCTCTGTATACATCTCATCCTCATGCATGTGATGAAGAATATGATCTCTCAAATCTGTGTCGGTGGACATAGAAGAAAGATAATTTCAACTCCTACTAAGGGCATCTTCTACAACATTTTCTTTCCCCTTGATCTAATGAACATCAAAATCATATTCATACAAGAACTCCATCCATCTCCTCTATCGAGCATTCAAGTTCAACTGAGTGAATATATACTCAAGACTTTGATGATAAGAATGAAGCTCAAACCAGTGTCCTAAGAGGAAATGTCACCATCTCACTAAGGCATGCACTACTTCTGCAAGCTCAAGGTCATGAGTAGGGTAGTTGAGCTCATGAGCCTTAAGTTTTCTAGACTCATAGGTTATAGCTCTCCCACCTTGCATAAGAACTATTCCTAAACCAACAAAGGAAGCATTTGTGCAAACAAAAAAATCCATTCAAGGACCTAGAATGGAAAGAATGGGTGCACTGGTAAATGCTCTCTTGAGCTCCTAAAAGGCTCTATCATACTTTTCAATCCACTCAAACTTCTTTACCTTTCACTGAAGAGAAGTGATGGGGTGTGCCACTCAAGAGAATCCTTCAACAAACCATCTGTAATAATCAGCTAAACCCATGAAAATCCTAACCTTGATCAAAGTATAATAGCATCTATTTTTGATAGGTCCAATGAGATCCAATCACCATATATATAACATGTCCTAAATATCTAACCTATAGTCTAAAAATGCACATTTTGACAAGGTGCCAAACAACTAATTATCTCTCAAATGCTACAAAACCTTCCTCAGGTGCTCCTCGTGCTCTCTCCAATCTCTAGAATAAATCAATATATCATCAAGGAAAACTACTAAACAACTTTTAAGGAAGGTATAGAATTCTCCATTCATGAGACTCGTGAATACTTTTGGAGCATTCGTAAGACCAAATGGAACCACAGTAAACTCATAGTGGACATATCTAGTGCGGAATGCGTTCTTATGAATATCACTATCCACAATCCTCAACTGGTAGTACCCTGAATTAAGATCTATCTTTAAGAACACTCAGGCACCCTATAGCTTATCAAATAAGTCATCAATCCTAGTAAGTGTATACCGATTCTTAATGGTTACTTTATTCAACTGACGATAATCCATTCACAACCTACAAGATCCATCCTTCTTCTTTACAAATCTTACTGATGCACCCCAATGAGAAACACTAGGATGAATGTGCCCTTTCTCTAATAGTTCCTCAAGTTAAATCTTCAGCTCATTAAGCTCTTTAGAGGTCATCTTATAAGTTCCTCTAGAAACTGGCTCAGCTCCTAGTACAAGATCTATGTGAAAGTCGAGTGCCCTATGAAGAGGCATGCTAGGTAGCTCTGACAGAAAAACATCTTTAAACTCTTGAAGAATGGGATGGTCATCTAGTGAGGGCTCCTTCTTATCCTCATCCTCTCTATCACTTATGTTTATGGCATACAACTGACATCCCTTTAGCATGCATCATATAAGCTGCATAGAGGAGATCACACAAAGAGACACAAGTCTCTGAACTGTTGAAATTATTGTAGTAGTTTCATCATCACCCAAACATTCTACCCTCTTCTAATGAAAATCTAACTTGGTTGTGTGGGCATAAATCCAATCCATGCGGAGTACTAGACCATAGGATCTAAGAGGGGTAACCCTGAGGTCTCCTATGGTGGTTATGTCACCAATCCAAATCGGATAGTCTCTAACCATAAGGTAACAGATACTCTCACTCCTGAGGCTAACTCTACCTCCCATCTATCACCTTGCCTAGCTACCACTAGCTCACAATGCTCCACTACTGATGGAGAAATAAAAGAGTCAGTATCTCCTGAATCAAATAAGATAGAAATACTACTACCTCCAATCATACATGTGGCCTCAATGACTATGTCCTGATGCTCTACTTGGTGGTTATCAACTATTGCAAATACTCTATGGGACCTTCCCAAGTTCCCAACTATAGGCTCTGACATAGCTACCCATTGAATACCTCCTCCAGGACACTCTCTAGCAATGTGTCCAATGGTACCACATGTGTAACAAGTTCCACGCGCCTGATTCTACACTCCTTGAGGTCTAGAATACTATAAACCTCATGTCCTAGTTGACCCACTGTATCCACCCCTAGAAGACTATTGAGTCTATGTTGGAGGTGTATAGAGTGCATGAGGTTTCTAGTCTCTCCTATGGCCCTATGATTACCATTTCTTGGGATTGGAACCCTGCTATCCCTGAGGTGGCCTTTGTCTTTGACTCTGCTGAGACTATTGTTGTTGCTGCAGCTGAGAGGTTCTAATTGACCCCAATGATTATCTTTGATTCCCTTTCTAAAGGGGACTCTGATATCTTGAATCCTGAGGTGTAGGATTATGGTGTTGTGACCTATCTCATGCATCATGTGATCCTCTACATATATCCTTAGCTATCAAGGCTCTATCAACAATAAAATGTAAGTCTTCTAGTGGTACCATGTGTACCATACCTGCTATATTTGGATTAAATCCCTTTATGAAGTGATTGACCCACAACTTCTCATCTCTCATATTCTCTACATGAGGGAGGAGATCAATAAACTTTCCCCCGTACTAGGCCATGGAGAGTCCTCTCTGTTCGATATCATGAAACTCGTCAATGCAATATTGTCAAAACTTTTTTGATAGATACCTGGCCCAAAATATTTCTAAAAAGGTATCCCATGTAAGGTCATCTATGACCAGGTGTCCCTTGAACTCCTCATGTTTCCACCAGGTGGAAGCTCCTCCTCTTAGGATATGTATAGAAAATCATTCCTTTAGATTGCTCCCATAGGGATGCAACCCAAAGCACCTCTCTAGACACAAAAACCATGACTCAACCTCTATCACATCAGTTGAACCTAAGAAAGTGGGTAGTTGAAGATGTGTCAACTCTCTGATCTAATCCCCTATATTTGGGGTGCCCTCTCAACCATGTGAGCCTCGATCCTAGGTGACAGCCTTGGTCCACAAATGCACTCAATCTCATGCTTTGCCTATCCCTCTACAAATCTAGGAGGACTCCTAATTCACTCTCTAGCTAAGGACCTATGACTCTCTAAATCTTGATGCACATTTTGTTGTACTACTAGAGGAAATCTATCTTGAATAATACCAGGAATATTTTTCAATGCAATCAATATATCCCAATTCATATTTGGAGGTGGCTCGGGAGGAGGACCCTAACCCCCTCCAAGAACCTCTACCTCCAATTGAACATCATTGTGAACTGGGAGTGTATGTTTATGGCCTTGTACATGTCTACAAGCCTACCGTGTAACTAGAGGCATCCTAAAAAAGCATTCAAAAATATTTAGTGATGGCGTAGTGGTTTGAGGTTCCTAGTTTTGAAAACTACGCTCTGATACCAAAATGTCATGCCCAAAAGTTGGGAAAAAACACACTAACAATTTTTTTTAAAAGAACTAAGGTTGTTTAAGTTTGCACAGGTATAAGTCTTGAAATTTGACTAGCTAAATATAGTTTCCAGTTCACAGTAATCTAATGGGAACTTTGAACAAGTTTGAGAGGCATCATGACCAATGTTGACTTGGTCAACCTCCCTCTAGTTTTAAAGTCACCGTTTGTTTAACTAACTGACGTATTTCAGTGACTCAAAAATTTGACTATGTTTGACTAACATTAGTCCACTATGCAATTATACATTTGGACTTTTATTAATTCCCAATTTAATTCCCAATGTGATTATGTTTGACTAACATTAGTCTACTATGCAATTATACATTTGGACTTTAATTAGTCCATTATGCAATTATACATTTGGAGTTTAATTCTGAGAATCCTCTCTGCTCTGTATCCTAAATATTGAATTAAATAGAAGTAATAATATCTAAATATTTAATTGTAATTCAATACTTAAATGTTAATCCCTTTTTAAAATTTAACAGCCTCTTTATTTAATAATTATTTTAATAGTAACATTTTACTAAGGTTAATACCTCTAATTAACTCTTAATATAATAATGATATTCCAATGTCTTCGAAAGCTTGATTTTAATCCACTAATTAATCAATTTGAATTTACTAATCTAATTAGTGTATTTATAAATTAAATCCTAATGAGCAATAGTAAAAGTTAATTTTAATAACACATTTAAAATTAAATAATATTATATTCCAAAGAAAATTAAAATATCCTATTAAGCCAACAATGGAAACTATCAATTAAGTTTGATAACTTTTGAAATCCATTTATGAAAAGTTAATAATTAAATATCTAAACCTAAATCTAACCTAAATTCTTATGGATTTAAATCTTCATAACAATATAATTTTATAAACTCTTTTCCTAACAATTCCTTACTCTATATTTTATTTTTTTAATATTTTTTCTTGTAGGGTTTCAAGTTTTCGTAGGGCCTGCGATCTCGAAGTGGTGGATGTTTTCTTAAAACCCTGCATGGGTTTTGATTGGTCATGGCAGAGGGAGAGCAGATGAGATGGGATTGGGCGAGGGTTGGGTGCCACCTTGCAACCCACCACAGATAGCGGCCCTCGGGCCACTACTGTGGCGGAACTACAAGAGTGGCCGCCACGGGGCGGGGGGAGGTCAGCCCTCCCCGTGCCTCTCTGTCATAGAGGGGGCCACAGGGTGGGCCTTCAGCCCAACTCATCCTCCCATTTTTTTTATGTATATTTTTTTAAAGAAAAATAAATGTTTATTAAAAACATTTTTATATTTGCATGAACTTTTTTTTAGTTATAGGGTTTTAATATATATGTTAGGCAT
>MU227534.1:601304-636716 GCA_018584345.1 Thuja plicata | reverse complement strand
CCTAGAATCCGGAGATTCCTCTTCACTCATAGCCTACCCACAGCTAGGAGAGGTTTCCATGGTTAGGATGGAATTGTCGTGTAGCCCTAATGCCTGAGTTAGGGTGACAATTCTAAGCCTGAACAATTACTTTAAATACAACTAAAATCCATATAACTTAATTAATACCAATATTGCGAGAAATAGGATAAAAAAATTATTGAAATTTAATAAACAAAGTTCAAATACAACTTTTACAATCATCTTGATATCCAAATTATAAAGCTCCAATATTAGCAACATGGGCTTGGATGAAAAACTAGTCATAAGGCTTAGAGCATAAGAGCACCCAAAGGTGTTCCAACATAGCTCCATCCAAAATTTGTCCTTTCAATCTAAAGCTAACACCTACATAAAACAATCTGTTGACCATGGAGGCTCACCTCCCAACCTATACCTTTAAAAGGTCAACCCCAATCTTGGGGAACCAGGAATGAACAGGTGCCAAACAAACCCATAACCACAACAAAACCTCAACAATAATCACAATATAAAATACCCATTCTAAATATAAACAAACATATCCAAAAGACCCAATACATTGGGGTGAAAGTGGACCAAAACCCATGAGGAGAAGACAAGAAAATAACAAGAAAAAATGCCACACATGGGCTCAAAAAAAAATTCATCCTCCTTACTCCTCAAGACAAACCATGACTTCAAGCCAATAAAATACTCCTTGTATCCCCCAAATTCCCTAAAGAAAACCTTGGCCTCATGGAGACCAAAACATCCATGTTTATCCCTCCACACATGGGAGACTCTATACACTACTAGGGTTGTCACTAACCTTTCACCCCTCAATATTACTCTACCCTCCCAAGGGTGACTGTTCCTTGAAGACTCCCTTAACAACATCACAACACAAATAAAAAATATAAATTGAAAACAATAAAACTCTCATGAACATCAATGGGGTTCTTCCACAAGAAATCATAAACTCTATGAAAGATAAACCAAGATTGCAACACAAACATATTGTAATTTACAATAAGAAAACATAGAAGGTATTAAAACCAACCTAAGATAAAATCCTTAAGGCAATTGAACAAGTTTGAGAAGATTTTTTTTCACTTTATCCATTTTTTTATGTCTCCCAAAATCCCTTTCCAAACATAGAAGTCTCTAAGAGTAGAGAGTTGGTGAACAACCCAAGCCCTCTACCAAAATTTGTCTAAAAAGGCTCCCTGCTATAAAATATATTACAATAATAAATGGGGGAGTGAATCAAGTTAATCACCTCTCCCCATTTTTATACCCCCCCTCATAAATGGAGTTTAAGACTAACATGATGGCTTTCCTAAACTCTACTTTTGCAACTTTCATTTTTGGATATTTTGGAGGTGTCATAAATGAGTTATGGGCCTCATAATAGCTGCAATTTGGCCCATAACCCTTAGGGTACCAAGTGGGGTAGTTAAATTTGACCCTAACTACCCTTTAGAGACTTAATTGACCCTCCAAAACCTCACCTAAAGTTATCCTACGAGTTTTGACTAACTTTGACCCACTTAAAGGTTTCCTAACCCTGGGGTGAGCATGGGAACTCTATAGGTTAACCCTCTAATTGGTGTCATACTTATCCTAGTTTAAATGAAAATTCATGCCAACACATCTTACACACATGTGCCAAGTGACACTACAAAATAACACATAAGGCATGACTAGTCACAAAATCACAATTTAATACTTCAACACAACCATGCAACATTACACTCACAAACAAAATACATGACAATGAGGTGCATGTCTCTTTATTAGACAGAACCTTAGTTTCACTTAATTAACATAGATCCATTCTTGATTCCCCATTTTTAGAATCATATTCAATCTCTTGTACACTCAATGTAAACATCAGTAGTCCAAGAATTAACCATATCAAACATAGCAAGATAAAAGATATCAATTAAGCAGATATCACCTAGCACTTGCATTTTCCAATGATTCATCATAATTTACAACAATATATGCAATTGATCCCAATATAAATAAACATGAATGCCTAAATTAATTTATATCATAATAACATCTAATATATCCATCATACTACATCAACAAATCATACTCCTAATCATAGGAATTATCTGAATTAACTATCATAAAACATCACATAAGCATACTAACAACACAATCAAAGTAGTGAATAAACATAGCTAAAGATCTCTCAAATCCTAAAATAATAACATATATCTAATAAGTCTAAGTATCTCAAATAAAACATCAACTAAAGACTCTAGTCAAGAAAATTAGTGTTGAGTTATGAGGGGCTGGGGTAGGCCTCACATCCTCCCCCTCTAGGAATGAACATCCTCCTAGAGTTCATCAAAGAGGTGGGGAAGTGAGATCTCATTTTTGTTCCATCCTCCCATGAGGCTATAACCTCATCATAACAATCTTGCTAGACCCTAAGCTGGTCCATCTCTCTGTCTTGAAGGGCCAGTGTCCATCAAGCCAATATGTGAATAGGCTCCAAAGCTAGCTAGTTGTTTGACTCCATGTGCAAGGCATCCCAATCTATAACATGAGACTCATCATATATGTACTTCCTCAAAACTGAAACATGAAACACATTGTGGATGTGTGACATGCTCGGTGGAAAGGCTAGATGATAAGAAACTTTTCTTATCCTCTTTAGGATCTCAAAACATCCAACAAAATGAGGTGAAATCTTAGAGACCTTTCCAAAATGGATTGGACTTTTATGAGGCTGCACTCTCAAGAAGACTCTATTTGCAACCATATAAGATTGATCTATCCTCTTCACATCTACATACTTTTTTTGTCTATCCTAAGCCTCTCTGAGAAATTTCCTAATCAAGGTCACCTATTATTCTATATCTCTAACTAACTCTACACCAATGGAAATGGTGTAGGAGCACCTAGGTAAGGCCAGATGGTAACCTAGGGCTTCTAGTTTGATTTTTTTGGAATGTAGTAGTCTTAGCCAAAAAAATAGTGAAATAATGGGACTATATGGGTCCTAGGTTGTGTGTGATAGGTTAGGATGCCTCATTAGGTCATTAGTGACCTTATTTTAAAATGTTGTCCAAATTTGCCAAGTTGTGTGCATGTTGCCAATGTTGTGGCAAAAGTGGCATTTATGCATTTTGTGCATTTAAGCATAAAATTGGAAAATGGAGTGTTTAGGAGACCTATTTGATGTTTTAATTATCCTAGATATTCTTTTGGTTAAGTTTCTTGAGTGGTTGACCAAGTTTGTATGCAAGAATCCAAAAGTTGTAAAAGTTGGCAATGTTGTCATTGACAACATTTCTTGCAATGATGCCCTTTCGAGAATTTGTGTTTTCTAACTGTCTAAAACCATTGATTTTAGGTCAGGTTCAACTATATAAGGCCTCCCTCAACCTTTGTATGAGGTTGGATGAATTTTTGGTGAATGAGCAATTTCTGTGATTACAAGTTTTCTGAGCAATTGAAGATATTTTCTTGTTTGAAGCAAATTAATGGATTAGTTTTTGTATTGTAACTTATGCATATGATAGGGTAGGTGTAGTTTAGATTTTGTGTAGCATTTTTTAGGCATTTTGTTTGAATCTTGGTAGTTTTGTAAATTCTTTAGTTTTAAGCCATGTCGCTAGTTTGAACCGGGCAGGTTTTGAAAATGGGGTCATAGCTCATCATTCCACCGTGGAATTTGCTGGAGATCTTGGAATAGGTGAGATAACTCCTTGTACCATATGTTTTTAGAATTATGGGCCCTAGAGAGCTTTTTTTCTATTTTTGAAGTGATGCCCTAGGTGAGCCAGTGATGCATGGCTAGGGAACATAGAGCACTGCAAGAGCATTTCAATGGATTGAATGCATTGAATGCTTCAATATAATCTAGTGGAGAGGAGGAGAGATGGATAAGGAAGCCCCATGCCCAAGGAGAAGGTTGAGTTTTGAGTTTTGTGTGCCAAGAAAAAAACCCTTATGCAGGCAATCCAAATGCTTTGAAACCCTTAATTTTAGGCATGTTTGTAGCAACCCACTGTACGGACAGTTTGGGGAAGCAAAACCTACTAAATCCTATAGGTTTTCCAAAAGGGTAGTATAATTTGGACTCTTTTTTCTTCTTATTAAGAATATTTGGAAGTTATATGAAAAAAGTGACCAATTAGGCCTAATTGCTTGTAGCCTTGTTTGGGTGCATTTGTAGTGTTTTCTTGAAATCGATTAGAGTCTTATTGCAAATTATGTTTGGAGACATTGGAATTGGATCCAAGTGACATGTTAGAATCCTACCTCTCCATATCTGATTGATCTTGTACATTTTGTATCATTTAGTGAAGGAGATACAAGAAGACCTCTATGTGGCTATGTGATGAATGATTTGCTTTCATTGTTGGTGTACACAAGTTGAATTGGTGAAGGATCTTGAGGAAAAAATCCTTGGAACCTAAGGTTAGTAAATAACCCAAGATAGGCTAAATAAAAAGACCTATAGTAGACCCTAAGGGAAGTTAGGGTTGTGAGAAAGGCTTATAGTTACATCAGATTGGTTTCACTGCCAGGTTAAATATTTGGGAAACTATTGTATGTCTACAACTATTGGTGAATCAATGGGAGAGTCAAACATGGTAACTAATGTAGAGCTAGCTAAAGATATGGGTGATAAAAATGAGAAGAATATACTCCTTGAAGATGCCCTAGAAGATATGAGAATCAAGCTACAAGAAGTAGTTGATGCCAAAGATAAAGGCAAAGAAGTTGAAAACAGTGATAGAGGTAAAAATATTGATGAGGAAGATATCATCCCTGAACCAGACCCTATCTTGAATGAAGAACCCTTCTTGAAATCCATAAAATCCCTAGGAGGAAAGGCATTAGAAGGAATACCCATGTTTAGTGGGAAGATGTACATTGAAGCAGTGATGGATTAGATTGAAGGAATGGAGAATCATTTCAAATGTGAAGGTGTGACAGAGGCACAGAAGCTCAAGGTGGCCAATTCAAGACTTAGAGGGTCAGCATAGACATGGTGGAAGTATCTTCAAGATAAGAGGATTAGAATGGGAAAGAAACCTATAGAAAATTGGAATGTGATGGTGACCAAGCTAAAATAAAACCATTTTCCAAAGGACTATGAGATTCAGCTCCATAGGAAAAGGCAAAATTTGAAGCAGAAAGACATGAATGTGGCCTCTTATACAAAGGAGTTTAAAAGATTGTGTCTTAGATCCAAGCAACAAGAAGAAGAAACAATAAAGGTGGAAAGGTATTTGGGGGGTTTAAAGTGGAACATCCAAGAAGAGATAAGTTTGTGGACACCAACTACAGTTCAAAGGTGTCACAAACTAGCTCTAAATGTGGAGGAAAATAATACAAAGAAAGGTGACTCTAACTTCAAAAGAAGAGGTAGGGGAAGATACCAACGGGGTCAAAGAGGAGGTTATCAAGGAAGAAGAAATGAGAAAAGAAACCAAGGTGAAACTAAATTGACAGAACATTGTAATGAAACTACTCCAAGAAGGGGTTATACCAGAGGTAGGGGTAATCAAGGAGGCCCTAGTAGAGAGAAAGGGTCAGGTAGAAGAAACTCATACTTTGCAAGTATGAAGTGTTAAAACTGTGGTTAGTTGGGCCACCCTACATATAGATGCCCTAAGAAAACTACTAAATCAAACCATGAAAAGACAGTTGCATATGTTCATGAGGAAACCTGAAGTTGATCATATAGAATCAGAGATTGATGAAAATATCATGTTTAGGAGAGTGTTGATAAGACAACCAATCAAAGATTAACCCAAGCATAGGAGGGCTTTGTTTAGGATAAGATGCAAGATCCTTGGAAAAGTTTGTAAAGTGATTATGGATTTTGGTTGCATAGATAACATCATATAAGAGGAAGCAGTAAAAAAACTCAAGCTAACCAAAGTACCTCATGTAAATCCATACGAGGTGACATGGTTAAATAAAGGCCAATGTATGTTGGTGAATGAACAAACTTGGGTTGATTTTTCTATAGCAGACTATAAGGACAAGTTGCTTTGTGACATCTTACCAATGGATGCTTTCCATTTTCTATTAGGAAGGCCCTGGAAATATGGTAGTGGGGAAGTGTATGATGGGAAGGAGAAATCCATAACATTCAAGAAAGGAGGAAAAACCTTCAAGATCCAGTCTCTGCTGGGAGAGGATGAGCCATAGCCCAGGACTCCTAGCATTTTGTTGGATAGTGGAAAAGAGTTTGTAAAAGACCTTAAGGATGAAGATAATGAAGGATATGCTATTGTTCTAAAGCCCAAGGAAGAAGAGAAACATGTCAAGGAACCCTTACCATCAGAGATTCAAGAATTACTTATGAAGTATAAAGATATAGTAAGTGATGGAACCCCTGCAACCTTACCTCCTAGAAGATTGATAAGTCATCAGATAGACTTTGTACATGGTACATCATGGCCTAATAAGGCATCTTATCAGCTCACCCCTTATCATAACTTGGAAGTGGGAAGATAAGTTCAAGAACTCTTGGATCAAGGGTTGATCAAGAAGAGTATTAGACCATGTGCAGTCTCGGTTGTGTTGGCATCCAAGAAGGGAGGAAAATGAAGACTTTGCATAGACTCAAGGGCCATAAATAAAATTACTATAAGGTATAGATTTCCCATACCTAGGATTGAATATTTAATGGATTGTCTTGAAGGGGTAATGTACTTCACTAATCTAGATTTGAAAAGTGGTTATCACCAAATCAAAGTGAAGGAGGGAGATGAATGGAAGACATCATTTAAGACCACAGATGGGTTGGTTGAGTGTCTTGTGATGTTATTTGGGCTCACAAATGCTTCGAGCACATTCATGAGGCTCATGAATGAAGTGCTCAAGGACTACATGGGGAAGTTTGTAGTGGTATATCTTGATGATATACTGATTTTTAGCGAAACAAGAGAGGAGCATATCAAGCACGTAGAGACTGTATTGCAAAGGTTACATGAATAAAAGCTAGCCATCAATCATGAAAATTGTGAGTTTTTAAAGCAATAACTTTTGTACTTGGGATTTGTAGTGTCCAAGGGGTCCTTGAAGATGGATCAAGACAAAGTTGCAGCTATCCTAAACTTGCCACCACCTACCATAGCAACTGAGGTAAGAAGTTTCTGTGGGTTAGCCCAATTTTAAAGGAAATTTATTAGGAATTTCAGTGGTATTTGTGCACCATTGTTAGATACCATCAAGGGTGGGGTGAAAACCAAGTTTAGGTGGACCTTAGAAGCAGAGAAATCCTTTTAAATGTTAAAGAAGCAAGTAGCAACACAACCTGTCCTAAAATTGCCTAGCTTTGAAAAATTATTTACAATAGAGTGTGATGCAAGTGGTATGGTAGTTGGGGGTGTGTTAAGCCAAGAAGGTAGGCCATTAGCCTTCTTTAATGAAAAATTAAATGAATCCAAGAAGAAGTACTCTTCTTATGACTTGAAATTGTATGGCTTAGTTCAGTCACTTAGAAAGTGGAGGAATTACTTACTACCCAAGGAATTTGTAGTGTTTCTGACAACCAAGCCCTCAGATATATCAATACCCAAGAGAAACTAAGCAATAGAAACCTAAAATGGATGGAATACCTTCAAGAATTCACATTCACAATTAAGCACAAGAAGGGGCAATTGAACAAGGTTGCAGATGCACTAATTAGGAGGTTGCTGACTGTTCAAGAAGTTCATTTGAATATCATTGGGATAGATAGTTTCATATATCTCTACAAAGTAGATGAAGACTTTTCTCAAGCCTACAAGGTGTGTACTGATTTCCAATTTCATTTCCATAGCAAGTTTTCTGATTTTACTTTGCAAAATAGGTTGTTATTTAAGGGTAATGAGTTGTGTGTGCCAAGGGGTTCAATGAGAGAGAATCTCATACAAGAGAAGCATAATGGGAGCTTGAGTGGTCATTTTCATGTGAACAAAACCTTGGATCTTGTGCAAAGGTTTTACCATTGGCCAAAGTTGATAAGAGATGTGACTAGGTATGTTGAGCAATGTGTAGTGTGCATGAAAGCCAAAGGAGGGATAAGCAAATCAAGTTTGTACCAACTCTTACCAGTCCCAAATAGACCATGGGAGTGTGTGAGAATGGACTTCATAGTGGGTTTACCCAAGACAAAATAGGGATATGACAACATCTATGTTGTGTTTGATAGATTTAGTAAAATGGGTCATTTTATACCTTTCAATACTATTCATGATGCCAGGTATATAGCATAGTTGTTCTTTAAGGAGATCATGAGGATCCATGGTTTTCCCATAAGAATTGTATCAAATAGGGATGTCAAATTTATAAGCCATTTCTGGAAAACATTGTGGAATAGATTGGGTACTAATCTTTCAATTGGTTCATCCTACCATCCTTAGACAAATGGAAAAAATGAGGTGGTTAATAGAGTGTTGGGTAACCTATTAATGTGCCTCACTAAAGAGTATGGTTAGACATGGGATGTTATCATTCTCTAAGAAGAGTATGCATACAATGATAGCAAGAACAAAACAACAGGGAGAAGCCCATTTGAATTTGTTTATGGGATGCACCCAAGGGGTGTGTGTGAGCTTAGATATCTTGGAGGCATGGAGTATAGGAGTGTTCATGCTGAGTAATTCATTCAAACCACGAATTAGATCCAAGAACAAGTTAACAAGACCATACAAGACAATACACAAAAGTTAAAGGCCAAAGTAGCTGTGAAGAGGAGAGACATTCAGTTTGAGATAGGTGACTATGTGATGGTTCATTTGAACAAATCCAGATTTTAGAAGGGTGTGCATAATAAACTTAAAATGAAGAGGGTAGGAACTTGCAAGATCATAGCCAAGTATGGGGCTAATGCATACAAGATAGATATACCTTCATATTTGAGCATATCTCCTATTTTTAATGTCCAATACTTGATCAAATTCAAAGGGCCATTAGCTGAGATTGACTAGAATAATCCAAGGATTAGTGGTGATGTTGAACCTACTATATTACCTCCCAAGCCACAGCTAGAAGCAGACCAAGGGTTCAGAAGTCTACAAGGCACAAGGTGTACATGGAGCATCTCATCAAGTGGAAGAATAAGCCAAAATCAGAAACAACAGGGATTGAAGCTATAGACTTCAAAAAGGTGGGCATCTCTATAGAAATGTTGTCCATATGCATGACATGACTTTCCTTTGTGGGGGAGTATGGTGCAGGAGCACCTAGGTAAGGCTGGATGGTAACCTAGGGCTTCTAGTTTGATTGTTTTGGCTTGTAGTGGTCTTAGCCAAACCACTAGGGAAATAATGGGACTAGATGGTTCCTAGGGTTTTTTTTATAGGTTAGGAGGCCTCATTAGGTAATTAGTGACCTTTTTTGAAAATGTTGTCCAAATTTTCCATGTTCTGTGCATGTTTCCAATGTTGTGGCAAAAGTGGAATTTATGCATTTTGTGCATTTAAGGGTCAAATTTGACAAGGGAGTGTTTAGGATACCTATTTGATGTTTCAATTAGCCTAGATATACTTTTGGTTAGTTTTCTTGAGTGGTTGACCAAGTTTGTATGCAAGAATCCAAAAGTTGTAAAAGTTGTCAATGTTGCCATTGACAACATTTCTTGCAATGATGCCTTTTTGAGCATTTGGGGTTTCTAATTGTCTGAAACCATTGAGTTTTGGTAAGGGTAAACTATATAAGGCCTCCCTTGACCTTTATATGAGGTTGGATTAAGTCTTGGTGAATGAGCAATTTCTATGATTACAAGTTTTCTGAGCAATTAAAGATATTTTCTTGTTTGAAGAATTTTAATGGATTAGTTTATGTACTATAACATATGAATATGATAGGGTATGTGTACTTTGGATTCTGTGTAGCATTGTTTAGGCTTTTTTTTTTAATCTTGGTATTTTTGTAAATTCTTTAGTTTTAAGCCCTGTCGCTAGGTTGAACCAGGCAGGTTTTGAAAATGGGGTCATAGCTCATCATTTTGTCGTGACATTTTCCCAAGCTCTTGGAATGGGTGAGATGACTCCTTGTACCATATTTTTGTAGAAGGATGGGCCTTGGAGATCTTGGTTTCTATTTTTTTCAGTGATGCCATATATGATCCTGTGGTGCATGGCTAGGGAACATAGAGCACTGCAAGAGCATTTTAGTGGATTGAATGCATTGAATGCTTCAATATAAGTTAGTGGAGAGGAGGATATATGGATAAGGAATCCCCATGCCAAGGACAAGGTTTGGTGTTGAGTTTTGTGTGCCAAGAAAGAAAACCCTTATGCAGACAATCCAAATGCTTCAAAACCCTTAATTTTAGGCATGTTTGTAGAAACCCACTGTACGGATAGTTTGGGGAAGAAAAACCTACTAAATCCTCTAGATTTTCCAAAACGGTGGTAGATTATGGCCTTTTTCTTTCTTCTTGTTAAGAACATTTGGAATTTATATGCAAAAAAGTGACCAATTAGACCTAATTGCTTATAGCCCTATTTGGGTGCATTTGTAGTGTTTTCTTGAACTCGATTAGAGTCTTATTGAAAATTATGTTTGGAGACACTGGAATTAGATCCAAGTGATATGTTAGAAGCCTACCTCTCCATATGTGATTTATCTTGTACATGTTGGATCATTTAGAGAAGGAGGTGCAAGAACACCTCTATGTGGCTATGTGATGAATGATTTGATTTCTTTGTTGGTGAACACAAGCTGAATTGGTGTAGGATCTTGAGATAAACATCCTTGGAAGCTAGGGTTAGTAAAGAACCCAAGATAGGCTAGAGTAAAGGCCTATAGTAGACCCTAAGGTAATTTAGGGTTGTGAGCAAGGCTTGTAGTGACATCAGGAAACTCTATCCTTGATCCTATCCCAACTCAGTGGTTTCCTGCATGGTCTACCATATAGAGTATGGTAAGTAGGCATACCCAATGACGTATAGTTCCCATTGTTATAGTAAAAATCTACTAGGTGTAGGTACTCCTACTACAAGGTTTCATAATCCATCACATACATGCATAGCATGTCTTCTAACACTTGATTGACCTTTTCGGTCTATCCATAGGTCTCAAGGTGATAGGGTGTAGTGAAATTGAGCCTAGTGCCTAGAGATGTCTATAACTCTCTCAAAAAAGATGAATTAAAAAGAGAATCTCTATCTGAGATGATCTTACAAGGTGTTAGTACTTTTTATTGTGGAATCTGTATAAGCACCAATGCTTGACTCCATGACTCCCAACTTTTGATTCATGCAAGTAAAAATACTAACTAATGAGGATTTGATCCTCCTACTTCGAGCTCCATAGACTCAGGTAGGTGTACCTCTTAACTTATTTCTTCCAATAAATCAGACAATGGATTTAGGGATCCTCATAATGATTTACTAAGGTCTTTTACTACAACTGATGCAGAGCTTCAAAAGCCAAACCATGATTTTAACAAGAGTAAATAACACTGAAGCAAAATGGCCAATGTGACAAGGATATTCATCCTTCTTCTCTTCAATTTTAAAACTTAGGAAGTCTAACCTAAAGGATTTATTTCTTTAATGAATCACCAACAATGTTTGTACTATTCAATACAACTCCTAAATGTCCATGCTCTTAAACAAGAAATGAAAAGATATTCATATTTTAATTGATTAATGATGAAAACTTCTAGACCAGCAAAGACCAGTGCCTTATCTATTGGGCTATAGAGTCAAATAAACATACACCCACATAAAACCCTTTAACTCCAAACACACAAAAACCAAGTGAAGTGACCTACAAATCACTCTTTTCACTCCAACACCTGGACATCAAATTCATGTGCAAACCTTGAACTCTCAGAATTTGTCTCTAAGATTTAATCCCTCCTTGAAACAAACTCAAAAACACAACTCACAACTACCTTATAACCAGTGCATTAAAATTCCCTACAGATTAACACACAATATTTCAAGAAAAGACACAAAGACATCAACAATTATTGAACAGGGATTCCATTATTCTTCATTAAATTTCTATCTGATCTTGCACATTTACAAGACAAAGAAACTCAAAGAGACAAGACTCCCAAAATCAAGAAACTGCCCAGCAGTATTAATTTCAACATCATTCTACAATAGAGAAGAAGAAAGATATAGAGAAGAGGAAAGCCAAAATTAACCCTAACTGACACCTGTCTATTTCCACACAAAAATCTTCTCCTCCAAATAAATCTGATCTCGTTCAGCAACCGCCTTTTCTTTGCAATCATTATCCTCAATAAATTTGATTCCAAGCCATGCTCAAAATTTGATTTCATTCTCTGAAAATACCTTCTGTGAATGCTTCTCTTTCAAGTTTGAAATAAAAAAATTCACCTGACTATAGAAATAGACTATGCTTTAATGCTTTAATCTTGCACATTATTTTAATCTTTTCATTTAATATCTTTTCTATGAAAATCTTCTTTACTTTCCCCTTTGATATTTATGCACAGACTATGATTTTTTAAATCATTTTACCTTTAAAATCCTGCACATTTCTTTGTCTTGTTTTATCTCCTTTTATGCATATACTTGCACAGAACTCACCAGAATTTGCCACTTGTCAAGTGTTGATTTTCTACCCTGTAACTAGTCTGAGATATCTTCCTTAACCATGGTTTAACCTCCTATTCATCTATTCTAGTATATCTCTGAAGCTCTAAAACTTTCTCTTAACCCTGAGTTTATTGTGAGATTGCACAGGATCCCTTGATCTTGATCTCAATAAGATAGCTGAGCTTAATATTAGAGTAAATTGACCTTAACTATTTACATCTAGTGACCTTGTGTGCAATTAGTTGACCTTTGTCTCTGAATCTCTGATTGTTTGTGCTAACCGTGGTTTTATTGTGAGATCTCATGACTGCACTATCTCTGAATCTGATCAGAATCATTTGCCACTAACCGCCAACATGTGGAGACCTCGTGCAGTGATTAGTTAACTGATGGGTGTGATCTCTAAAGTTTAGCCACTTAACCACTAGCATCTCATGACTTCACACCCTGCCACCATGTGTTCACCACATCACCCTCCATCTGGCCTCTCACATGACCATGAGATCCAACTGGGCATACTACTGATGTCAGCGCAGGATCGTGCCTCTAATGACACCTGTCAACTCCATCCTCATCACCATCTACACACCACTTGTCCGCCATCTCACTGCCAAAATTTGATATCGACCAATTTGGCATGCTTCTCATGGCACCACTTGTGCACACGTGGAGAACCTTCTACTCATCTTCACATTACACTATGTTAGCATTTTGTCTTATAAACATCGGCGAAGTCCTCAACCCCACCAATGTGAGATTAAACCTTTTTGAGTTTTAAATATTTCAAGAATTTTGTGCTCAAAATTATGGGGCCCACCACCTCATTCATTCCTCCAACCAAGCAGCCCGCCAAGGAGCCTCTTGGCTTCTTATTCACATTACAACACAAGCATTGTAGTATATAAACACTACAAAATCCCGCCCACAAGCAATGTGGGATAAAGCAATTCACAAGTTTCAAGACTTTTAACTTGTGCGGACTTTCCTTCAACACCTGCGTGGACTCTTCCTTCGTTATTGTTTTGTCTTTAATGCCCATGCTCTGTGTAGACTCTCTCCTTCTCTTTCATTCTACGTAACATTCATGCATTGGATTTTCCCTTTAATGTGCAACTCCTTTTTGTTTTCACTCATGCGTATACTTTTTTAAATTATATTTTCTCCCCTTGCGCAAGCTTCTAGTGGTGTCTAGTATTGCATCGGCTTCTTTCATTTGCATGAGATTGCTTTAACCTATTTCAATGTAGGTTTGGGCTATTATAACATTGTGCAAGCTTTGGAATTTTTAATGAATATCCTCTTTCATTCCATACACTACGCAATTACATTCTCTGAGGCACTTGTCAAACCATTCATACTTGTTTGAGCTTCCACTTGCTGCGCAGCATTTCCTTTGGAAGTTTCCTTTTAAAACTTGTAAGACTCCTTGCAGCTACGCAACACTTCTACACTAAATTGCATAGGCTCTTTGTGGTGTTATATTTCCATTTGAAAGTTTTCTTTTTAATGCCCCCTTTAATGGTATCATTTCACTACCTCTTGTTCATGCTTAGCAAATGAGAAACAAACACTCCTCAATTGTTATTTGCAAGAAAGTTTTAAGTTTTCTTCATATTTCTCCATGTGTGGGCTTGCCTCCTTTTTTACATTTGTAGCACAAACCTCTTTCTTATTCATCGTAGCCTTCAAATTTCCATTTGCATTGGTCTTAAAAAATTTAATGTTATTGTTTTCTCCCTCATGAGCTGGAAGCCTCCATCTCTCCTATATTGTGCAGGTTGTAATCTTTGGATTGTGCAAACTTCTCCATGTTTGGTATCTCCTTCAAAAAATGTGTTGGGTGTTGCAAGACTTCCTCTTATGTCTGCGCTGACTTTTCTGCAATTCTTGCACAGTATTTTAACTTGGTTTTCACCTGCAATGCATTAATTTGGTTATTTAAAATGCTTTGGATGCTTCACGCTGGCTTTCAAATTACCTATCTTGCGTAAGCTTACACATTTTCACAATGCGCAAGCCTTTATGAAATACATGTTTTGGATTTTCCAAAATTACACCTATCAAAGTACATTGGTCCCTTAACATTACATAGGTTGGGGAAGTAATAGAAAAGTTTGAAATATTACTCTTCTCTGCAAAACCCATTCTTTCCACAAGTTGTGTGAAATGTAAGAGATCTTATGGCATTTGGGCCCATTAGCAAAAACTCATCATAGTAACCAGTAAGTGGGTCAATATCTCAATGGGATAATCAAACACTACCTTATTAGTTTTGATTCCACTTGAAATTCCTCCATGTATGTGTCTCAGTTTACACGATGGTTCTCATCGATGTATCCAACATTGACTAGTATTTTAAAATCTCCCTATTTGCTAAAATGGACTCTTTGTGAGGCTTGAAGACATGCTGAACAAATGAGTGCCATGGTTTTCTCCCCTTTGACTGAATGGTTGATTTATAAACCTAAAACACCTTATGTATCCATAAACACTATTACTTAAATCATAAAATTATTTAAATAATAATATGCTCTAAAATTACATACACTTAGCATTTGAAGTTTACTAATAACACTGTGTCCTTGAGATCTTGATTTTAGGATCTTCATCCTAACATCCATTATCACCTTCCAATTACCAAAAACTAATCATTTGGGAAATCCGATCATAAGATACTGAATTGGTAGACATTTCAAACCACTCTTAACAGTTTTGCAATTTTGATCCCGAGAAGAACAACTGGCCTTAACAAATGACTGAACAACCCTCTGCAAGTCTAAGGACTGGAAAACCCACTCTTCTCCATCATCTAAGCTTGGTCTCCAATTGGGTTTGTTTGAAATAATTAGGGTTACAACATTCATTGGTCCAACTTGGAAATTCTGAAACATTGTGCATATATGGATATCAAAACAACAGAAAATGCAAATGGATTAGCTTTTGCAAAAATAGGGAATAATGCCTTGAGGCCTAACCACTGATCAAGGTAATACACTTAGATATAAGGAGAGTGCATCCACAATTGGCATCCTAAGAAAACCATCTGATATGAAACTACAATCCTCTAAAAAGAACAACTCTGCAAAATTACTTTTGTTTGGCACTGGGGATCTACAAAAATTGCTTTGGATTCGATTCCACAAACCAATCAAAAGAGACCCTTAGATTCTAAACCTTTGGACATGGACTCATTTTCACACAAGGAATATATTACTTCAATTAGCTCGCTCTGATGATGAACTGATCAACTGATATTAATTTATAAAGACAGCACTCAAACATTTTTTGAACTCAAACACAGTAATCATGCAGAAAGTGGATTTGGATTCGGCTGGGCAAAGTGATCAAATGGATTGACCATAGTCTGAAAATCCACAGAGAATTTCACTTCCAGGTTTACAATGCAAGGGAAATTTCAAATCTTTACGTCACTGAATGGGATATAACTTGCAAGACCTTAAAGTAGGGCAATTAGAATTCTGCACTTGACACTCAAAGAAACTGAATAAAATGCCAATGAAATGGCTTTGGAAAACTTCTCAACTAAGCTCACAAGGGTCTGAAAATGGGCATGGAGGTTCAATTTCACACCCAAAAGATACTGCAACAACCCTTACATCATGACTATCAAATAGTCTCAAAATATAAACCATTTAAGTGGGTCACTTAGGAAATTCTGAACAAGTGCAAAGTGCAAATTTGTGTAAACACCTACAAATGGCTACCTCCAAAACATGTCAAAACTGAAAACTAAGAGTTAGAACCCACCACATTTTCTAAATGATAGGTGATGCACATGTACCCCAAGTGGTTTCTCATAACAATTACCAGGTCCTTTTTTACTTGCATCCAAACTTGGGTTCCTACAAAAGCGTTTTAGGGGCAACAACTTTGCCTTAGAGGAAAACACAGAATATTCACTCTAAAATTTACCCAGAATTTTAGAGTTCCAACACAAGGTACACCATGAATTATGACTATATCTTGCAAAAGTACCTATACCACATCTGGTGTTGTGAAGGTATTACGCACAGATAAAAAATTGATCCACTTTAGTAAACTTCTCAACTATCACCATGATGGCATCATGGCGAGGAGATGACATAGGAAGACCAACAATAAAATACATTGAAATTATGTCCCACTTCCACATGGGTATCTCATGAGGCTGAAGAAGACCACCTGGATGGTGGTCCTCTACCTTTACCCTCTGACAGTCTAGGCATCTAGCTACTAACTTGGCAATCTGCAATCTCATGCCTAGCCAATGATAAAGGTGTCTCAAATCGGAATGCATCTTCTTAACTTTGAGATGCACTGCACAAGGTTCTCTATAAGCCTCTAGGATAACAAACTCACTTAATCCTCTAGAAGAAGGTACATAAATGTGTCCACTATGACATAAGAGAATTGGAATCCAAAGAATATTCTGAATACTTCCCTTCAAGGAGTCCCTGAGATCAAATCAACTCACTAATCTTTGTATACATCTCATCCTCATGCAAGTGATGAAGAATACAATCTTTCAAATATATATTGGTGGACATAGAAGAAAGCATCTGTGACAACATTTTATTTCCCCTTCATGTAATTAACATCAAAATCATACTTACACAAGAATTATATCCATCTCCTTTGTCGAGAATTGAGGTTTGGCTGAGTGACTATATACTCAAGAATCTGATAATCTGAATGAAGCTCAAACCAATGTCCTAAGAGGAAATTTCATCATCTCACTAAGGGATGCACCACTTCTACAAGGTCAAGGTCATGAGTAGGCTAGTTGAGCTCATGAGTCTTAAGTTTCTTAGACTCATAGGCTATATCTCACCCACCCTGCATAAGTAATGCTCCTAAAATATCTAAAGGACCATTTGTGCAAACAAAAAAATCTATTGAAGGCTCTAGCACTGCAATAATGGGTGCACTGGTAAATTCTCTCTTGAGATCATGAAAGGCTCTATCACACTTTTCAGTCCATTCAAAATTCTTTCCCTTTCACTAAAGAGAAGTGATGGGGTGTTCCAATCGAGAGAAAACCTCAAAAAACCATCTGTAATAACCATCTAAACCCTTGAAACTCCTAATGTTGGTCATAGTGGTAGGTGTTGGCCAATCCATAATAGCATTTATCTTCAATGGGTCCATTGAGATCCCATCACCAGATATAACATGTCCTAAATATCTGACCTCTTGTCTGAAAATGCACATTTCAACAACCTGCCAAATAACTGATTATCTCTCAAACAATGCAAAACCTACCTTAGGTGCTCCTCATTCTCTCTCTCATCTCTAGAATAAACCAATATATCATTGAGGAACACTACTACAAATTTTTTGAGGAAGGTACATAATACTCCATTCATGAGACTCATGAATACTGCTAGAGTATTTGTAAATGTTATAAATTACTCTTTCCTTGGTGAACTATGCAACTAAAGGATAAAAAAAGGTATCCTAAATTGTATTTGTCCTCTAGTCCAAGTAGGAGGACATGTCACATTTTTTTTATTCCTTTAATAAGGAAATTAGATATTCCC
The DNA here is from genome assembly GCA_018584345.1 of Thuja plicata. Taxonomy (NCBI): domain Eukaryota; kingdom Viridiplantae; phylum Streptophyta; class Pinopsida; order Cupressales; family Cupressaceae; genus Thuja; species Thuja plicata. The sequence continues at coordinate 618,625 of MU227534.1, read as the reverse complement.
CCTTAAGAGGATTCTCACATTTGGAACACACTCAATGTGAATGTGGCATTAATAGAAGATGGGAGTTACATGCAAACTCCTCCACTCATCTCTATTTAAGAGATGCCTCTACACACACATGCTCAATAATCTTCTCTATTTTCTCACTTCTCCTCACATACTCAAACTTGCTCTCATTATTGTAATGAGCTTATTTCTCTCATTCTCTCTCCTTCTTTAAGCTTTGTGCCTCATTCATATTATTCACAAGGGGTTTTTTCTTGATTTTTCCCCTTTCAAAATTCTTATGTTCTTGTCTTGGTCTTGGAGCATTTTGGTGAATTTGGTGTTTGATCTATAGGAGAAATATCTCTCTTTGTGTATTTGGTAAAACTCTTACTCTTTCTCACTCACTTGGATTCTTTCCTAATCTTGTTTCTATTTTTTAATGTTTCTAATAGTAAGACAGAATGGAACCACAGTGAACTCATAGTGGCCATATCTAGTGCAGAATGCAGTCTTGTGAATATCACTATCCATAATCCTCAACTGGTGGTACCCTGACTCAAGATCTATCTTTGAGAACACTTGGGTACCCTAAAGCTCATCAAATAAGTCATTAATCCTAGGAAGTGGATACCGATTCTTAATGGTTACTTTATTCGACTAAAAATAATCCATGCACAACCTAAGAGTTCCATCCTTCTTATTTACAAAAATTATTGATGCACCCCAAGGAGAAACACTAGGATGAATGTGTCCTTTCTCTAAAAGTTCCTCAAGCTAAATCTTGAGCTCATTAGTAGTCATCCTATAAGGTACTCTAGAAACTATCTCGGCTCCTGGTACAAGATCTATGTGAAATTTGACTTCCCTACGAGGAGGTATACTAGGTAGCTCTAACGTAAAAACATCTGTAAACTCCTAAACAATGGGATTTTCATCTAGTGAGGGATCCTTCTCTGCCTCATCCTCTCTATCATTGATGTTGATATCATACAACTAACATCTCTTTCACATGCATCACTTAAGCTGGATAGCGGAGATCACACAGAGGGACACAAGTCTCTTAACTAATAAAATTACTATAGCAGTTACATCATCATCCAAATATTCTACCCTCTTCCGACAAAAATCTAACTTGGCTTTGTGGGAATAAATCCAATCCATGCCAAGTACTAGGCCATAGGATCCAAGAGGGTTAACCTTGATATTTTTCTATGGTGGTTATGTCACCAATCTGAATTGGACACTCTCTAACCAATCAGGTAACATATACTCTAGCTCTTGAGGCTACCTCTACCTCCTATCTAATATCTTTCCTAGCTACCGCTAGCACACAATGCTCTGCTACCGATGGAGAAATAAAAGAGTGAGTAGCTCCCAAGTCAAATAACATAGAAACACTACTACCTCTAATCATACATGTGGCCTCAATGAATATGGCCTGATGCTCTTCTTGGAAGTTATCAACCACTAAAAATACTCTATGGGACTTGCCCATGTCCTCGATTGTAAGGTCTGACATAGCTGCTCACTGACTACCTCCCTGAGGACACTCTTTAGCAATGTTCCCCATGGAACCTCATGTGTAATAATGTCCACATGCCTGAATCTACACTCCCTAAGGTCTACAATACTATGAACCTCCTGTTCTAGTGGACCTGTTGTATCCACCCCTAGACGACTGTTGATTCCACCCTAGATGTGTGTAGGGTTCTTGAGGTTTCTGATCTCTCCTAGGGCCCTTTGACTCCCACTGCTTGGGCTTAGAGCCCTACTATCCCTGAGGTGGCCTTTTCTTATGACTCTGATGAGACTATTGTTGTTGTTGCAGCTGAGGTATTCTAAATGACCCCGATGAGTATCTCATATTCCCTTTCCAATAGGGTCTATGATATCCTGAAGCCAAAGGTGCGGGATTATGGTTCTATGACCTATCTCGTGCATCATGTGATCCTCTAACTATCTACTCAATTTTCAAGTCTCTATCAACTATGAAATATAATTTTTCTGGAGGTACCATGCGTACCATACCTGCTATAGTCAGATTCAATCCCTTTATGAAGCGATTGACATGCATCTTCTCATCTCTCATATGCTCTACATAAGGCAGGAGATCAATAAACTTTCCCTCATAATGGGACATTGAGAGTCCTCTCTAATGGAGATCATGAAACTCATCTATGTGATGTTGTCAAAACTTCTCTAATAGATATCTGGCCCTAAATATCTCTAAAAAGGTATCCCATGTAAGAGCATCTATGACCAGATGTCCCTTCAGCTCCTCATGTTTCCACCAAGTGGAAGATCCTCCTCTCATGAGATGTATGGAAAATCATTCCTTGAGATTCCTCCCATAGGGATGCAACCCAAAGCACCTCTCTAGACTAAAAAGCCATGACTCAGTCTCTATCCTATCAGTAGAACCTAAGAAAGTGGGTGGATGAAGATGCATCAACTCTCTTATCTGATCCCCTACATCTGGGGTGTCCTCTCAATCATATGAGCCTTGATACTAGGTGATAGCCCTAGTCTACAAATGGACTCAATCTCATGCTATGTGTGTCCCTCAGCAAATCTAGGTGAACTCCTACTTCACTCTCTGGCTAAGGACCTATGACCCTCTAACTCCTTATGCATATTGTTTTGTACTAATGGAGGCAATCTATCTAGAATAATATTGGCAATATTTTGCAATGCCATCAATATATCTTGATTTGTATTGGGAGGTGGCTTGGGAGGAGGACCTTGATCCCCTCAAAGAAACTCTACCTCCGGCTAAACCTCCTCGCAAACTGGGTGTGTATGTCTATGGCCTCGTCCATGTCTAGAAGACTACCATATAACAAGAGGCATCCTAAAAAAGAATTCAAAAAATTTTAGACATGGCGTAGTGGCTTTAGGTTCCTAGTGTGGAAAACTACGCTCTGATACCAAAATGTCATGCCCAAAAGTTGGGAAAAACACACCAACATTTTTTTTAAAAAGAACTAAGGTTTTTTAAGTATGCACATGTATAAGCCTTGAAATTTTACTAGCTAAATATAGTTTTTAATTCATAGTTATCTGATGGGAACTTTGAACAAGTTTGAGGGGCGTCATGACCAACGTTGACTTGGTTAACCTCCCTCTAGGTTTAAAGTCACCAGTTGTTTAACTAGCTGACATGTTTTAGTGCCTCAACAATTTGGCAATGTTTGACTAACATTAGTCCACTATGCAATTATACATTTGGACTTTTATTCATTCCCAATTGAATTAGGTTCAAGCTAGGTTTATAAAAGAGTCGTTAATAATATTACAACCTCATATAATTGATAATTTGAGTATAACCGTATTAAAGTCAATATAACTTAATTAATAAATTTATCCAATATATCCTAAATATTGAATTAAATAGAAGTAATAATATTTAAATATTCAATTGTAATTCAATACTTAAATGCTAATCCCTTTTTAAAAATTTAATAGCCTCTTTATTTAATAATTATTTTAACACTAATATTTTACTAAGGTTAATACCTCTAATTAACTCTTAATATAATTATGATATTCCAATGTCTTCGAAAGGGTGATTTTAATCCACTAATTACTTAACTCTAATTTACTAATCTAATTAGTGTATTTATAAATTAAATCTTAATGAGAAATAGTAAAAGTTAATTTTAATAACCCATTTAAAATTAAATATTATTACATTCGAAAGAAAATTAAAATATCCTATTAAGTCAACAATGGAAACTATTAATTAAGTTTGATAACTTTTGAAATCCATTTATGAAAAGATAATAATTAAATATCTAAACCTAAATCTAACCTAAATCCTTATGGATTTAAATCTTTGTAAAAACTAATTTTATAAACTCTTTTCCTAACAATTCCTAAATTCTATGTTTTATTTTTTTAATATTTTTTTATTTCGGTGTTTCAAGTTTTCATAGGGCCCGCGATCTTAAAGTAGCGGATGTTTTTTTAAAACCCTATGTGGGTTTTGATTGGTCATGGCAGAGGGGGAGCCGAGGAGATGGGGTTGGGCGAGGGTTTGGTGAGGGTCGGTTTCCATCCTGCAACCCACCACAGATAGTGGCCCTCAGACCACTGTTGTGGCAGAGTCGCAAGAGCGGCTGCCACTGGGTGGGGGAGGTCGGCCCTCCCTACGCCTCTCTATCACAGAGGGGGCCGGTGGGTGAGGCTTCAGCCCGCCTCGTCCCCCCATTTTTTTTATTTTTTTTAAAGAAAAACAACCGTTTATTAAAAATGTTTCTATATTTGAATGATTTTTTTTTGTTATTGGGTTTTAATATATATGTTAGGTATAAATTATATATATCGTTTACTTGCTGTTAGGAAAATGATCAGCTTAGATAATTAAAAAATTTTGTAGATAAGAAAGGGTATTTTAGCATAGTTGATTATAAACATATGTGTACATTTTCACAACAGCATTATTATATTTATTTCTAAATCAAATGAGCATAATCAAATTGTAAAAGCATTTAATCTAATTTCCTTTCAAAGTCATAATTTTAGTTTAACTAAAATTTAATGCAAATTGAAATAAGCTCAATACTTTCTTCAGGAACTACGCTAAAAAAATGAATAATTATATAATCTTTTCTCTATATTGCAAAAATAATTTTCCTATTACTTTAAATACAACAAGAATCCAAATAACTTCATTAATACCAATATTGCAAGAAATCGGATAAAAAAATATTGACATTTAATAAAAGAAGTTAAAATACAAATTTTACAATCATCCTGATATCCAAATTACATAACTCAATTTTTAACAGCATGAGCTTGGATTAATCAAGATCATCTTGGGTTCTTGGCAATCCTATATCAACCAAAAATATTTTTGTTTGAGTTCAGTAGCTTATTGGACATTACTCGGTAAAGTACTTGGTAACTGCTCTTGTTAGGTTGGTTGAAGGTTTGTTGGTTTGTTCGACTGATCCAACTCGGTTACTTGTTTTGGCTGGCTTCGCTGACGCGTCTCGGTCGTTGTTACTAACTCCTCAGTTTTTTTCACCAATTGGTCTATGTTTCTCGGTAGTCTTTCTCACTGAGTTGGTTTTTGGATGTTGGATCGTGTGGCCGACATGTGCATTTAATTTCCATTGCGTAATTAATGTTAGGGTTTCTCATTGGGATATGTGTGGACCTGAATCTAAGTCGTTATTTCCTATGTTGGTTATTTAGGATCTTTTGGGGCCAAAATTTTTGGTACCCTTTTGTATAAAAGTAGTGTTTTTTTATTAGACTAGGCAGTACTTAGATAGTATATTTGGATCAAGGGTTTGTGACCTCGCATGTATGAGGACTTTCTATAAAATATTTTGAATGTATTTGGTCGTAACCAAGAAGGCCTTATAGATCAACATGTATTAATTTTGATGAAATAATATAAAATTTGTATTCCTTCTCTCCTTCTCTATGTTTAAAGCTTTTGTGTTGTGTTTTGCAAGCTGGTTTGGTAGCTGGGAGTGCCCTTAGCTCTAGTTACTAACCCTCCTTGCATCATCTTGGATGCAGAACTGGTCACAAGGCTTAGAACACAAGAGAACCCAAAGATGTTCCAACTTAACTCCATCCAAGAGTTGTCCTTGAGATCCAAAGCTAAAACCTACATAAAAAAATAGGTTAACCATGGAGGATCACCTCCCATCCTATGCCTTTACAAGGCCACCCCAAAGCTTGGGGAACCAAGAATAAACTGGTGTCAAACAAACCCATAACTACAAAAAAACCTCAACAAGAATCACAAGAGAAAACACCCATTCCAAGGCTAAATAAAGGTCTTCAAAAGACCCAATATATTGGGGTGAATGTGGACCAAAACCCATGAGGAAAAGAGAATAAAATAATAAGAACAAATGTCACACATGGTCTCAAAAAAACTTCCATCCTCCTTACTCCTCAAAACAAACTATGTCTTCAAGCCAACAAAATACGCCTTATGGCCCCCAAATGCCCTTAGGAAAATCTTGGCATCATGCAGACCAAAACATCCATGTTTATCCCTCCACACATGGGAGTCTCTACACTACTAGGGTTGTCACTAACCTTTCACCCCTCATGTTACTCTACCCTCCCAAGGGTGACTGTCTTGAAGACTCCCTTAACAAAATCACAACACAAATGAAAAACATAAATTGAAACAACAAAACTCTCATGAACATCAACGAGGTTCTTCCAGAAGAAATAATAGACTTTATGAAAGAGAAACCAAGATTTCAACACAAACATATTTTAATTTACACAAAGAAAACATAGAAGGTATGAACACCAACCTAAGATCCAATGCTTAAGGAAAATGAACAAGTTTGAGAAGATCTTTTCCACTTTATCCCTTTTTGTTTTGTCTCCCAAAATCCCTTTTTGAACTTAAAAGTCTCTAAGAGTAGAGAGTGGGTGAACAACCCAAGCCCTCTACCAAAATTCCTCTAAAAAGGCTCCGTACTAAAAACTATCTTACAGTAATAAATGGGGGAGTGACTCAAGTCAACCACCTCTCCCCATTTGCACCCACCCTCATAAATGGAGTTGAATACTAACATGGGAAGGGGAGATGGCTTGCCCAAATATCACAAGCTCTATATTCGCCACTTTCCTTTTTGGATATTTTGGAGGTGCCATAAATGAGTTATGGGATTCATAATGACTTAAATTTGACCCCTAACACCTAGGGTATCAATTGAGATAGTTAAATTTGACCCTAACTATCATCTAGAATCTTATTTGACCCTCTAAAATCTCACCCAAAGTTAACCTACGAGTTTAAACTAACTTTGACCCACTTAAAGGTTTCCTAACCTTGGGGTGAGCATGAGAACTCTATAAGTTAACCATCTAGTTAGTTTCATACTTATCCTAGTTACAATGACAAGTGATTCTAACACATCTTACACACTTGTGTCAAGTGACACTACAAAATAACATGTAAGGCATGACTAGTGTTGGCCTGCCTCCAGCACCCAAGTTTTAAATTTTCAAGAATCAGTGTCATAGAAGGATTTCTCAAATCATTTCAGTTTCTTGGGGGTTTTAATTACTAATGATGCTTCTGTAAACCTTTATTTGCTAGGAGAAAGTGTTCCAAGGTTGTGTTGAACTTGAACTTTGAACCATAAAAGTTCAAGGTTTAGAGTTTGAAATGCATATTCATCAGATTGGGAGTGCAGGTTCGAAAACCACTATTCATTTCAAGTTCACCAGTCTAGAGTTCATAATTTAAAGCACAGTTTGATGGTTTAATTTCATTGATTTGAATAGCTGATGTTTGATTGTTCAATAGTATAGGCCCCACCAACCCCAATCAATTTATAATTTTAGTGGCACAATGCTCAGATGGCTCAAGGTTTCAAAGATTCAAAAATTGAAAGTTCAAGAGTATATCCTTCTCTCCTCAATTGAGAATTGGCATTTAAATTTTCAACTAGTCCCCAGGCTTAGTTTGAGGTGGTTTGACAGCTGGGGTTTAAATATCCAAGACATACCATGACATTGTCTTATAAAACACAGGAATCGAGCCTAACATAATTCTAGAGCTATTGGAAAAAATGATATCCCAATAGGTTGAATAAGATTCATTAATATGGTCACCCAAAAAAGACAGAGAAAGTATCATCACTGGTTCATGAAGGAATTTAAATTCAATGCTTTGAATGTTAACAGGGGCACATCTTCTTTTAGCGAATGCAATGCACATCACACCAGCGATGAATTATATAATCCAGATTAATGCTTAATCCTACTCCTTATGATGGAGATATTTGGCACATAATAGAATATCTTAGACCTGATACTTGACATATAAGGATCTCCAAGTAAAAGTACAGTTGGATTTTGTGCATTCATTGACCTGTGCCTGAGGATGAAGTTGAACAGTGTCTCCCAACTATTTGACAAGATGATGCGGGTGAAGACTCATCAAATGATCGAAGGTGGGACTTGTATATGAAAGATAGATCAATATTCAACTGGTTTGAATAGACAAAGACTTAACGCAAAGAAAATCAGGGCAAGTGTGCAATCTATAGCTTGAAGGAGGAACACCATATTTGGGAGACCAGTCATGAAGACCCTGTAGCAGAGATCAGCCAAAGAAAATGTGTCAAGGTCACTTAGCATATGATAGTGCAGTTGTCTTCAAACTTGACTTATCTAATGTAAGGAGGGTTAGTAAGAGGGGCTAAAGGCACTCCCAAATACCAAACTAGCTTACAGATGTAACAATGCAGAAGCCAAAACACACAGAGTGAGAGAAGGAGCAGTAGACATCTTTTTATTTCATTGATTGGCCAAACTCATTATATTTCAGGCTATAAGGCCTTCCCGGTTTCGTCCATATACATTAAATGAATTACAGAATGATCTTCATACATGCAAGGGCACAGACCTTCCTTACAATATCTCAACAGATAATCTTCTATCTAAAATTTACTATCTTCTCCTAAAACTGATGCCTAAAAATAAGAACAAAGAAACAAATATATAAAAGATTCCACCAAGAGGTCAGCACTTGAATCCATAAGGGAGACCCATATTTAGGTCCACATAGATCCCAATGAGATACCCCACATAAATTATGCCACGAAAATTAAATGTAGAAGTCGGTTAGATCAGGATAAACAACTCGGAAGCAACAAACTGAGCAACAACAACAACTCAGGAACACAGATCACTGAGCAATAGAAAATGACTCAGGACAAGCATACCTAAGAAACATAAAAACCAATTTAGAAAAATCATACCTAAGAACCAAAAACCAACTCGAAACAAGCATACTCGAGAATCAGAAAGCAACTCAGAACAAGCATACCCGAGCAATAGGGTAACAAAGTACTTCACCGAGCAGCCTTCAACCAAGCTAAAGAATAAAAGTAAACATATTTTTCTTTGAGAAAGATTGCCAAGGACCCAAGATGCTCCTGCATCAAACACCTGGGGTTACAATAAATGATTCCCCAATTCATGTATCATGTCCAACCTGAAATGAATCCAACTTAGATTGAGAAATCTAAGATGAGTCCTCAGTCGGTCTGTTCTTTCATTTTACCAGATACTCCATGTATTCCTTTTCTCTTGTACTTCTACTAACTCTCTGTTTCAAAATTTATTCAACTTCCTCTATCTATTTCTTAGGATAATCACTTGGTATTGCCACTTCTTCATCAGGTTCATGATATTCATACAAGTCTGAAATATTGAATATAGGTGATATATTCATGTAGGTAATTGAACTTCATAAGCATTTCCACTATGAAATATTCTCAGTATTTTGCAAGGACCAAATTTCTTCATCTTTAATTTACCATATGTTTCAATAGGAAATCTTCCTTTATTCAAATGAACCATAACTGCATCACCAACTTCAAAAATTTTATATCTCCTTGATCTGTCTACACTATCTTTGTACTTCTTATTTCTTTTCACCAGCTTCTATTTTACATCTTCATGCAATGTCTTCATGAACTCAGCAAAGTCCTATGCTTCAACACTTCTTTTCTCTTCTCCAACAATATCTCTAAATTCTGATATACCTCTCAGTTGTGTGCCATGAACAATCTCAAAAGGTGTCTTTCTAGTACTTCTATTTACTGAACTGTTGCATGCAATCTCTTCTTGTGCCAACATCAAATCCCAATTACCTGGTGTGTCTCCAACTAGGCATCTCAACAAGTTACCCAAACTTTGGTTTATAGCCTCTATTTTTTCATTAGCCTATGGATGAAATGTAGAACTATATTTCAAATTAGTATCCAACTTCTTCCAAAGTGTTTTTCAAAAATATTTAACAAACTTACTATCTCGGTCAGAGATAATACTCCTCAGTAATCCATGCAATCTGACAATCTCCTTAAAGAAAAGAATTGCTATATGTACTGCATCTAATGTTTTCCTACATGGTATGAAATGTGTTATCTTATAAAATCTATCCACAAAAACAAATATGGAATCATTACCTCTTTCTTTCCTTGGTAAGACAAGAACATTTAATCCAAGCTGATATCACTCCAAGGTTTCTCAGGAACAAAAATTGGTGTATACAATCCAGTATTATGACTTACTCCTTTTGCAACTTGACAAACTCAACAAATTTTCACAAATTTCTAAACATCCTTATACAAATAAGGCCAAAAATACCTTTCCTTCAGCAAACTCAATGTCTTATCAATACCAAAATGTCTAGCCAATCCACTACTATGTTTTTCCTTAATCAAATTACTTCTCATTGAACCTCTTGGTATGCACAATTGAATACCTTTAAACAACATATCTTCCTGAATGAAATAGTTCTCATACTTACTTGATTGATTTGAATTAGGTGCTTTGCACACTCTCCACTGCTCAGAAAAATCAGGATCAGTTTCATACAAATGCTTCATATCATCAAAACCAAGAACCTCAATTCTCATTTCAGTCAACAAAGACCTTCTTCTACTCAATGCATCAGCAAATCAGTTAGAAACTCCACTCTTATGTTTAATCACAAATGTGAAACTCTATAAATACTCTACCCATTTCATATGTCTCTGATTCAACTTATATTGACTACCCATTTAATGTAAAGAATTATGATCAGTATAGAACACAAATTCATTTGGCATCAAGTAATGTCTCCATTTATTCATAGCTGGAACAATAGCATAGAAATCTTGATCATAGATAGAAAATTTCCTCTTAGCATCATTCAAATTTTAATTAAAGAAAGCAACAGGTTTACCTTCTTGAGTCAACACAGCTCCAATTGCACTTCCACTTGCATCACATTTAACTTGAAATACCTTATTGAAATCAGGTAAGGCTAACATAGGTAATTCAACAACTTTCAGTTTCAAACTCTAAAAACTCTTATCAGCTCCATGTGACCATTTGAATTCTCTTTTGTCTCCTCTCATTGTCTTAGTCATAGCATTACAAATAGAACTGAAATTTCTGACAAACTTCCTGTAAAAGCTTGCCAATCCATGAAATGATCTTACCTCACTGAAATTCTCAAGTGTAGGCCAAGTGAGTATAGCTTCAACCTTCTCAAGATCCATCTTCAAACCATCAGCTGAAATCACAAAACCCAAATACACAAGCTCTTCTTTCATGAAGGAACACTTTTTCATATTTATCAGTAACTCTTCCTCTTTCAATCTCTGTAATACTTTCCTTATATGCATCAAATGATCTTCTCTAGTCTTACTAAATATCAAAATATCATCCAAGTATACAATCACACATTTCTTCAAGAATTTCTTCAAAACTTCATTCATTAACCTCATAAATGTACTCGGTGCATTAGTTAAACCAAAAGGCATAACCAACCACTCATACAAATCTTCCTTTGTCTTGAAAGAAATATTCCATTCATCACCTTCTCTAATTCTGATATGATGATATCCACTCTTCAAATCAATTTTGGTAAAATCTCTTGCTCCACTCAAACAATCCATTATGTCATCCATTCTCGATATAGGAAACCTATACTTCACTATGATATTATTTATCGCTCTTGAATCAGTGCACAATAACCACTCTCCATTCTTCTTAGGCGCCAATACAGCTACTACTGCACATGGAATCAAACTTTCTCATATCAAGCCTTTGTCCAATAATTCATGAACTTGTCAGTTAATCTCTGTCAGTTAATCTCTTCATTCTCGATCGATGTTAACTGATGTGGTGCTTTGTTCGGAAAACTATCTCTAGGAATCATATCCATACAATGACTCATATCTCTCATTGTACTCAGTGAGTAACTTCTCAACTTCTGCAAGAATTTCATCTTTTGTATTCTTACTCGGTTTGTTAGGAATCAAAGCATAACAAATACCATTTCTTTTTAAATCCTTAACAAACTTTCTACCTTCCATCAAACAAACTTTCACAGATGTACCACCAGCAGATTCCTCAACTAAAGGTAACAAAACTTGTTCCTTTTCATCAACCCAAATAGAATATCTATTAAATCTTCCATTATGTATAGCATGTCTATCCTATTGCCAAGGTCTACCCAACAAGATGTGACAATGATCCATTGGCATAATAGCACACAACACCTTATCATAATACTTTCCAATTTTCAAATTCACAAAACATTGTTCACTCACCATTAATATATGCTCATCCTTGATCCATGAGATCTGATAGGGCTTTAGATGCTTCATCCTCTCCAACTACAACTTTATGACCAATTCCTTAGATTCCAAATTCTCCAAGCTTCCACTATCAATAATTACCTTCCAAACTTTGTATGCAACTCTACATCTGGTCTTGAACAAAATTTTCCTAACAGGAGCTTTCTTATCCTTTTCACTCCATAGTGTCGTTTGGATCATGAGATTTCCTTCCTTCTCAGCTTCATTCGGTGATTCCTCTTGCACCAAATCATTTCTTCTATTACCAACTGTCTTGCTTGCATGTGTACACTCAAAAGATTTGTGTCCTTCCTCACCACAGTTGTAACAAGTTACTTGGAACCCTCTTCTTCTATAACCACCTCAGGAGTAATTGCCTCTTCCTCGGTATGAACTTCCACCTTTCCATTCAGCATTTCCTTTGTCTTGAGATGTGTCTGAAATTGATATGTATAGTTTAGATCTACTATTTTCACCATGAGATCTACCTCTTCCTCTAGGGAATCTACCACCTCTGCCTCTCTATCTTTGTTCATATCTTTTGTTCAACTTCTCCTCAGCTTTTAGGGCAAAGTGATATGCCTCCTCAATGCTTTCCATCTTGACCAAGCTGATCTCATCTTGTATGGAACTTTTTAATCCATTCAGATATCTTTCTACTCTTTCCACTTCATCTTCAACATGTCCAGATCTGATGTCCAATCTGTAGAACTCTTCAGTATAGTCTTTCACCGATCTATCTTTCTGCTTCAAACTTTGCATTCTCCTAATCAGGTTAATCTGATAATCACAAGGTATAAAGTTGCCTTTGAATTTGTTTACCATCTTATCCCATACCTTGATTTTGTCTTTACCTTTCTTCTTTCGATCCAATTGCAGATGCTCCCACCATAAGGATGCATGTCCTTTCAACTTTGTGCTTGTAATCTTCACCTTCTTGTCCTCTGATACATTCTCATATTCAAAATTCTTTTCCATCTCAGTTATCTAGTCAATCAATTCATCAGAATCTAATTTTCCACTATACTCAGGAGGATTAAACTGAGGTGTGGACTTCAAACTTTTCAATGCTTGCACGAATCTCTCTTCTTCCTTATCCATAATAGGTGCAGGTGCAACTTCACCTTGAACTTCTTCAACTTCATCATCACTAACATCCTCAAGATGTCTTCCTCTGCGTTGGGCTGTCTCAACAACTTCCAATCTAGAAGCCATCTTTCTAAGCATATCAGCTAGACCTGGATCTTCATTTCCTCTACCATGAACCATCTTGAAGCTCTCTATAATTGTAGGTTAGATCGCAATCTTCTACCCCACAAAAATATCACCAACTAGGGTTAGGGTTTACAAGAAGAAACTTAGATCTCACCAATTCTCTGATACCACCTGACACAAGGAGGGTTAGTAAGAGGGGCCAAAGGTACTCCCAAATACCAAACTGGCTTGCAGATACAACAATGCAGAAGCCAAAACATACAGAGTGAGAGAAGGAGCAGCAAATATCTTTTTATTTCATTAATTGACCAAACTCATTACATGTCAGGCTGTAAGGCCTTCCCAGTTTCGGCCATATACATTCAATGAATTATAGAATGATCTTCATACATGCAAGGGTAGAGACATGCCTTACAATATCTCAAGAGATAATCTTCTATCCAAAATTTACTATCTTCTCCTAAAAATGATGCCTAAAACTAAGAAGAAATAAATAAATATATACAAGAGTCCACCAAGAGGTCGGCACTCAAATCCATAAGAGAGACCTAGATTTAGGTCCACACAGATTCCAATGAGAGACCCCACATAAATTACACCATGGAAATTAAATGTAGAAGTCAGTCAAATCAAGATAAACAACTTGGAAGCAGCAAATCGAGAAACAACAACAACTCAAGAACATAGATCACCAACCAACAGAAAATGACTCGGGACAAGCATACCCGAGAAACAGAAAAAAAAAAACTTGAAACAAGCATACCTGAGCAACAGAAACCAACTCAGAACAAGCATATCCGAGCAACAGAAAGCAACTCAGAAAAAGCATGCCCGAGCAACAAGGTAACATAGTACTTCACCGAGCAGCCTCCAACCAAGCTAAAGAACAAAAGTAAACATATTTTTTGTTGAGCGGGATTTCCAAGGACCCAAGATGCTCCTGCATCATTATCGGGGTGGTAATAGAGGTGATCGTTGTCTCAATCATGGTATAGTTGACTCCAACTCCATGCAACAATGTAAAGGTTCCATCTTCATTGTTGTGTGGTGGTCGATTATTATATCCAAAGGTCAGACTATTAATTAGAATAAAATATATGCTCAAATTACAAATGAGAAGAACACGTTACAAACTGTTTGATGAAATACCTCAAACTGAACACATCATGCTCAAGTCACTAAGCCAAAAATCACTGGGTAAAACATACAAATATGTAGCAGTCCTCAATTCAATCTTCTCATGATGTGTCACAGATATATAAATTGGCGTCAAAAAAAAAAAAAGGAAGGAAGATGGGATCGTATGTAGAAGTGTTTGACATTATTTCGTTATCATCTGCTAGCTAAATCAAATAGCTTGGTTGCAAAATGATTATCAGGCCAAAAGGATCTAAACTTCACACATTTTCCCATGACACACACAACTTCAAGAGGATAAAAGTCGATGCTCATGAATATTCTCAGTAAGCTTATGTGACATTTTGGAGTAAGTTTTAACCTCAATATTATGAAGGTAGAAATGTCTATGGGGAATGTTTGACATCTAAACAATGAAGTGGAACAAATATTTACATCTGGCAACATATAACATGACAGGGGTTCGTTCCTCAACACTCCCCGTAAAAGGAAAGATTTGATCCAGTTGTCACCAAAATAAAATGATTAAGGAGAGAAAATTTTAGGATAAGTAGATAACTAGATATGTTTTTAACCAATAATATATTCTTGCAAGAATCAGTTATTAAAATTGATAGAGATTATCGGGAGACAGTGGAGTTAAATATGTTGAAGAAAGATGGAATGGGGCTTCTTTTTTCTTTCTCTAGGAGTCTTGTGGCTACTAGGGAAAGTAGAATGCTTATGTATTGAATGGAGTAGAGAAGGATGAGGGGGATTTAATATACTTTATTTTCTGAATAGTTTAGATAGTTGAATAGGGTTGCAGGGATAAATAATCATGTGGTTATGCTTGTTATGCTTGTTATTCATTCCAGATCTTGTGGTCTGATTGTTTATCTTTCAGATTGAAATCAATCTTCTGGTTATTTCTTTCTTATTCGAACACAGTTATGTAATCATGTTAAGCGAATAAACTTATTGGTTTGTGTATTCATGTTTTGTAGATTAGGTATTTAAAACACTTCAATTTCTCTGCAATAGGGATGATTTAGTGAGTGATCTTGTCATCATTTCTTTTTTAGTTCTCCCTCTGATTATCCATGTCTGAAAATGCATTCATTTTATAGTGATGAGTGAATGTCAAAAGCCTTCGTGTCTTCTGATTAAAGACCTAGCCGATTGTAATTCATTGAATATCTTTCAGAAGGGAGTTGAGCCTTCGTATCAAAAATCAGAGTGTTTGCACGTATCATTGCAAATGCTCAACTGTTAATTCAGTTGTTTTCATGTTATGGGCATTTAGAGGTTGTTTGTAAAGACGTTTCAAGAGGACAAATCTATTTACTAACAAATAGTCACAAAAATCACAATTTAATATTTAAACACAACCATGCAACATTACATTTACAAATAAAATACATGACAATGAGGTTCATTTCTCTTTATTAGACAGAACTTTAGTTTCACTAGATTAACATAGATCTATTATTGATTCCCCATTTTTAGAACCATGGTCAAACTCTTGCATACTCAATGCAAACATCAGTAGTCCAAGAATTAACCATATAAATATAGAAAGATAAAAGATATCAATTAAGTACATATCAACGAGCACTTGCATTTTCTAATGATTCATCATAATATACAACAATATGTGCAATCGATCCCAATATTCATAAACATGAATTCCTAAATTAATTTGCATCATAATAACATCTAACATATCCATCGTACTGCATCATCAAATCATAATCCTAATCGTAGGAATTAACTATTATAGAATACCACATAAGCGTACTAACAACATAATTGAAGTGCTGAATAAATATAGATAGGATCTATCAAATCCTCAAGTATTTCAAAATAAAGCATCAACTAAAGAGTCTAGTCAAGAAAATCAGTGCGCTAAGCTATGATGGGCTAGGGTAGGCTTCACAATTAGCAACAAAATAGAAACATTAAAATCAAGGATATATGTGCTAAAAATTAAATAGATGCATAAAAGACTAGACAAATGCATTGAATGAATGAATAAATGGATTTTAATTAGTTCACTAGACCACTTTCTAAGACATCAAGAAAGCTAGAGTTAATCTATTTTTAGGTTTTTTTCTATAGTGACTCTTCTATTGTGTATCATGTTTAAAAAACTTGATTAAAAAATGGACTTGAGAAACTACAAAATTAAATGAATGAACTGAAAACTGGAGCATAAGAACTATGATAAGTTCATGACCTGAACAATCCCGTTCAGATAACCAACTGAATAGTTAACAAAGCAGGCATTATAGTAGTCCTTGGGAGGTCCAAGATTAAAAAAACAAAGAAGAAAATAGGGCTTAGAGAATACAAAAGACAAGGAAGAGGATAGTGCAACAACACAGAAAGGTCTGAGGGAATATTTGAACTCCCTCATTGCTAATTAGAACCTCGTCAATTGATAGAAATTTCAAAGCTGTTGCTTTATAATAGACTTGTACACCCTTCTGGAAACTAAGACCCTTTGCCTACTTAAATAATTAAAAACAATGTAAAAGAATCATGTTAAGATATGCCCTGCGTTGTCTTTTTCTGCTATGTCTCGTTGTCAAGGTTGCTGGGTTTAGTTCTTCAAAAGCAAGAGGTCAAAATTGAACAGCTGATCTTTCCTCTATAAAGACGACCAGCTATACAAATCCGTTATGTGCATTCAACAATAATAGCTTGTAGCGAGAGTAGAAGGCAAAGTAGCAATGGCCACAAGAGTTCAGAGCTTGGCAGAGAGCGGAATAGAGAGCGTTCCAGCTCAGTATGTGTGGCCGGGACTTCAGTCCACCATCAACACCCTTCCTTCCACACACCTCCCAAAAGTTCCCCTCATTGACTTACAAG
>MU227534.1:576638-600832 GCA_018584345.1 Thuja plicata | reverse complement strand
TTGATATAATAAGGTTTTGAGTCAAATTCCAATTCCCCAAGATGCAAAACCGGGATTTCAAAACCTGATTTTGTGATAATAAGGTTTTGAGTCAAATTCCAATTCCCGCAAACAAACGGGGCCTAAGCATAAACAACACGTCGTCATTATAAGAATTTTATATGCATCTTTTGTCTTACTTTTCTTCTTTGTGGGTCCAATCATTACATTTTTCTTATTCATCTTTTGTGTTTTATTATAGAGAGGTGATGGATGCATATGGAAGAGAGGTTTATAAATTGTCTGAAGTACTTATGAAAGCACTTTCAAGAGGATTAGGATTACAAAATGAAAACGCACTTGACCAAGCAGTGGGAGGAGAGAGAAAGGAGTTACATGTGGGCATAAACTACTATCCACCATCTCCTCAACCTGAGCTTGTTTTGGGTCTTGCCCCTCACTCTGATGCCAATGCTTTTACAATTCTCCTCCATAACCAAGTTCCAGGCCTGCAGGTATACAAAGATGGTGTATGGATTGATGTACAGTGCATTCCTGGTTCTCTAGTTGTCAATATTGCTGATCAATTAGAGGTAAATATATTTTTTTACAATTACAATTGTATTTATATAGTTATTATTGATCTGAATGTATTTTTAATGATCGTATCAAATGATTGCAACTACTAACCTAATTCTTTCACGTTATATTGCAGATACTAAGCAATGGAAAATACAAGAGCATTGAGCATAGGGGTGGGGTTCATAAGGATAAAAAGAGGATGTCGTGGGCCATGTTTTGTACACCGCCACTTGATATGAAGATCGCACCTCTCAAAGAATTGATAAATGATGACAACCCTCCATTATATGAAGAGTTGTGTTTCCTTGACTACTTGAAAAATTATTTCACCAAAGGACTTGCCGGAAAGGAACAAATCCAAGAACGTAAACTTTAAATAACTAGAATTCCCTATGACTAGATAGTTCCTAAATCCCTAGAGTTTATGAAAGCATCTCTTAGCAAAGATGTATTTCTTAATATATTGTGTTCATCTCACTCTTGTTGGTAATAAACAATAATATATCCATTTTATCATGCTTGATTTCAATTGCAAAGTTTTGTCATGTGTTGAAGTTGTGTTGAAGTTGTATATGTTATTTTTCATTTTTATAATTAAATACAATTATAGAAATAGTGATTGAAGAAAATTGTCGACGCATTTTTCAAACCTTCAAAATAACTTTATTATAATTTCTATAAAATCAAAGAATAAACATAACGAAAGAAAATATCTATCAGTAAAATGTCAAAGCCAAAATACAAGAGAAAGTAAGAGATATGGTAAAATAATGAATACAATTTAAAAATGAAACAAAACATAAAATTAAAAGAGACTTGTTTATATATCATAAAATTTTATTTAAATAGTATAAAAAATTATATGATTTATAAACCACTATTATTATGTGAAGGAATGTGCTAAAAATTTATTAGTTTTTTTTATTATAGAGTCAATTCCAACTTAATATGAAGATAATAAAGTGAAATTCAAGAATACTACCAAAGAAAATAATTTATCTTTAAAAAGAATGATAAAATAATATTACAACTAAATTGATGATTGTTACTAGATCAATTAATTACACTTAAATTATCATCTTAATTATCTATTTGTTCTAGAGTCTTTCTATTGTCTTAGAAGATACAAAATTTTAACAATTTGAATGTCTATAAGAGTTGAGTTGTTGGAAATCTTATGACTGAGAGGGGGGTGAATTAGTACAAATACGTATTGATCTAATTCAGCCACCAATCTGATTAACTACACTAGCAACTTCCAAACCATAAAGCATATGAATGAAGTAAACAAATAATAGTAAACAATATCAAGCATCCACAACTTTAACACACATAACACAAGTATTTTATTGTGGAAACCATTGTTAGAGGGAAACAATTATGGTGGGGATGACACCCACAAGCCCAATACTACAGTAAATGAATTTTCCCTATTAGGAGCTACAAATACCATTTTTGAGTGTTCACCATGTTAGGTGTGATTAGTACATTGTTAGGAGTACAAATAAATCAGCTAAGATCTACCTCACTAGAGGATTTCAAACCTCAATTAAGAAGCTACCATGTTAAAGGATTTACAAATAAGAACCTGTTAAAATTCACCCTGTTGGAGGATTTGACCTGCTACAACTGTTAGGAAACAACAACATTGTTGATCTGTAGAATGGCATTGGTTGCCTATCAAATCCTTTCAGCTCCTTTCCTTCCTGATGCTATATTAATCTTGGTGACATATAACTGATTGAATGTTTGAAGATGCTAAGTTGAACACCGAAATGCAGAAAGATAATGCAAGACATTAAATCAATTAATGGATTGTATTGGCATTGATGTCAACTTATATAATCTGATTGGTTATATACTTAAAGTGTCACAAGACTTCAGAGAATCAGAGAGATAAATATTATGCTTTCAGTAATACATAAAAGACCAGCATTCACTAAGTGACTACAAACATCGACAGTTAGTGGAACTCGACGGACAGAGAAATCAAAAGTAAAGTCACAGTGATGCCCGAGCAAGAAAACCGACAAGCATTACCGAGGAACAGAATTACAAGCATTACCGATGAGCAAAAATTCACAGTGATGCCCGACGGATAGACAACCCCAACGGAGATGCCCGAGGAGAACTAAAGTGTTGACTGAAGCTATCAAAGAGTAAAACACCAAAATTAACTGAAGTTCAGAAATGACAAAATACTTAGCTGGCAAGAGCCAAAGACAGACTTAACTGGTTGTTAACATTATTTTCATCGACAAGTTAAAGCCAGAGATAAGTAAAATATTTAAATTTTTTTTATCCAGTTTTCAAGGAGAAATCTACAGGATAAGACTGAAGTAAAGCTTTAAAGCAAGATTGGATAAGATTGTGGATCACGCCAAGAACAAGAAAATCAAGAAGTGAGAAATGGTGATATCATATCTATAAAGAGACTTGATCTAATTTATTATGAATTAGGGGAGTGAATAGAGAAAGAGGATGCTAGAGAGAAACTGATGATGAACAACTTCATATAGTCCTGATCAATCAAGCTGAGGAAAGAGCTAAATATTTTTGTGAACACCAAGCAACAGAGAAGCATAGCATCACCGAGCAGAAAGAAGTGGAGAAAAGGTATTGAAAAGATACATTGATCAGAAAGGTATTATGAGCTTACAATAGATCTAAAAATCTACAAGTCTAAGTTGTATGTGTGAACAGATCATTTACTATTTCAGTTTAACCATTGATTTAGAAAGTCTCTTAACCAAGCAGGACTTAAAAATCCTTTCTATATTGAGATACAACCCAAGGAGTATCAAAAAGTTTGATCATGAAGATAGCATGAGATTCCAAATACCATTTGACAAACTACACTGGGTTTGGTCATAGAAGGTAGCATAAAGATGTCTGATATCAAGTGACAAACTATTCTATTTAAATCCTCTAACAAGGTAAAACCTAACAGTGTGTTTGTAACCTTTAACAGGGTTGGCTCTTCACTGAGCTCACTTTAAAAGAGTGAAAATTTTGGGTTACTGGTTCCAAGTGGTTTTTTCCTTAATAGGGTTTCCATGTTAAAAATCCATGTGTCAAATATGTTTATAAGTCATTACTTTAGTGTTTTTCATTACACATAACTAAATCTGGATTGATCAGTATACACTAAGCAATTTACTGTATTTTGGTAAATGAAATATCGCTAATCGGTAAACAGTAAGAATAAGGTTTAACAGTGAACTCTGAGTAGTAGTTATTTGTTAATATTATTTGAAGGCATACATCTTGTAGGACTGAAGATAACTAGAGGCATAATATTGTGGTACTAATTTTTTGGGTTGATTTATTAAAATATTTTTGAGGCCACTGATTCACCCCCCTCCCCCCCCTCTCAGTTATTCTAACAATTGGTATCAAAACTTGTGTGATTAGAAAGGGAGTTTAACAGCTCAAGCAAAAGATCAGGAGATGAACAAACGAGATGTGCCCAAGTTGAATAAAGACAACTTTGCATCATGGCAAAGCAGAATAAGACTCCACCTATCAAGTATTGGTAATGATGTTACTCAACACTTTGATACTGAATATGGGTTTCCTACAGCACCTCACACCCTTGAGAAATTGAGAGCAAAGCATGAGCATAATTGCATGATGATAGAAATTGCTTCCTCACTCTCCGATGTTGAGTTTGAAGATGTCAAAACATGCACCTCTGCAAAGAAAATGTGGGATATATTGAAGCTGGTGCATGGAGGAGATGCTAATGTACTAAGAGCCGAGGCAGAAATCCTAAGAGGGAGGTTTGATGACCTAAGGATGAAAGGAGAAAATATCACTCAGTATAGCTGCAGAATCAAAGAGGTAGTCAATGTTATCCAAGGAGTTGGAGGTGTACTTGAAGAAGAGACAGTGGTAAGTAAAATCCTAAGAACCTTACTGCATGTATATTCTATTAGAGTATCTGCTATACAGGAAATGAGAGCAGTTGCAAACAATGTTGTTACTCTAGATAGTCTGATTGGTAGACTGATTTCATTTGAAATGAATAACTTTGATAATAGTGTCTTACCATCTATAGAGTTTGCATTCAAATATTCTTTGAAAATATGTAAGTCAAGTCATAGACACACTATGAGGAATGATAGTGAAAGTGATAATGAGGATCAAGGACTTGATGAGATTGAAGCACTAATGGAAAGAAGATTGCAGAGAGGCAAAGGTAGATACAAAGGTAAATTACCACTTGTATATTTTAATTGTAAAGAGGTTGGACACTTTGTTGCAAGATGTCCCAACAGAAGAAAAGATGACGGAAGTAATGACAAAACATATGAAAGAATTTTTACCAAGGTGATAACAGAGATTACCAAAGCAACCAAAAACCTGACAGAAGAGATACCCGAGACTACAAGGACAAAGGGAAGAAATATTGTTACCTGGCTGAGAATAGAGCTGATGATACTAACACCGAATCTGATGAAGACATTGAGATGGTATTTGTAGCCATAAAGGATGATTCAGACGAAGAAGAAGAAAGGTCTGTAGAAACTGCACTCATATCTAAGGTTAGTAAGAATGATGTATGGATTATAGATAGTGGCTGCACTCACCACATGACCAGTGATAAACAAATGTTTGAAAATTTTGAATACTATAATGGTGGATCAGTAAGAATGAGAAATGACACACCTTGTCCAATTGAGGGTAAAGGAACCATAATGTTAAATAACTTGATCAAATGTAAAAATGCTTACTGAGTAAAAGGACTGAATTATAATCTATTGAGTGTTTCACAGCTGAATAACATAGGTCACCGAGTAGAATTTGAGAATAAAAAGGCAAAGATCTTCAATGAATCAGGAAGGCTGATCAGAACTGGTGAATAGACAAAAGGTAACCTATTATATCTTGATGATGTAAACACTACTTGTTTAATGACTAGAAATGAAGACATATGGTTGTGGCATAAAAGGCTATGCCATGTGAATTTTGACAACATGATAAAGATAAACAATAAAAGGAAGGTAAGAGGCTTACTGAGCATGACAAAGCCCAAACATATCATGTGCAAGAATTGTCTAAAAGGTAAGATGACAAAGTCTAGTTTCAAGAGTAAAGCCCATACATCTAATGCTATTCTAAAATTGGTCCATACTGATTTATGTGGACCCATGAGGACAAAGAGCTACTATGGAGATAGGTATTTCATTCTCTTTGTAGATGATTATTCTAGAATGATGACAGTTATGTTCTTAAAAAATAAATATGAAGCATTCAAGATGTTTAGATGGTATAAGGCTATGCTATAAAAACAAAGTGGTAAGGAATTGAAATTCTTAAGATCAGATAGAGGGGGAATTTATTTCAGATGAATTCACTAACTATTGCAATGAGCATGAAATTAAAAGACAGTTTTCTGCACCAAGAACACCACAAAAAAAATGGGATTGCTAAAAGGAGAAACATATCAATTGTTGATTGTGCAAGAACACTGATGATTGAGAAAAGCATCACTCAAACTTTCTGGAGGGAAGTTGTCAGTACTGTTGTCTACACATTGAACAGAATACAATTGAAGGACACAAAGAAGACACCCTATGATCTTTGGTATGGTTACACACCCAATGTAATTTACTTTAGAATCTTTGGTAGTCAATGTTATATTTTGAAAGATGATAGAAATGGAAAGCTTGATTCCAAAAGTGATGAAGGTATCTTTCTAGGGTATTCCACCAAAAGCAAGGCTTATAAATGTCTTAACAAGTCCTCTAACAAAATCATTGAAACTGCAAAAGTAAGAATAGATGAATTTGCAGAGAAGAATGATAAGGAAAGTAGAAAAGAACCAGAAGACTAAAATAGGTTTGTTTATACTAAAGAACCAGACACTCTACACGAGTAATAGTGCATCGCTCCTGAGCAATAGAACATTACACCCGAGCATCAGGCTGCAATTACCGAAAATCAGGAAAATCCTCAAGGTGTTGTACCAAGCGATGGAGATTAGAATGAAGGACAAGATGATGATCATAATGATGGACAAAGAGCTAAACCAAAACTTTCCAAGTACGTCTGAAGACATCATCCACAGAATCAAATCATAGGAGACAAGAAAGCTGGAATGAGAACAAGAAGTAAGTCACTAAACACAAGATGTTTACTTTGTGATTTTGAGCCTAAATTTGTTAATACTACACTTGAGAATGAAGAATGGGTTAGTGATATGAATGAAGAGATATAACAGATTGAGAAGAATAGTACATGGACACTATTACCGAGGCCTGATGACAAGAATGTCATCGGTACCAAATGGATATTCAGAAACAAGCTGAATGAGAAGGGAGAAGTCACAAGAAACAAAGAAAGGTTAGTATGCAAGGGGTATGCACAAGAAGAAGGTATTGATTATGGTGAAAAAATTTCACCCGTTGCTAGACTAGAAGGAGTAATAATCTTACTTGCTTATGTTGCATTCAAAGGATTCAAGGTATACCAGATGGATGTCAAATTTGTATTCCTAAATGGAATACTGGAAGAAGAGGTATACATTGAACAACCAGAAAGATTTTTTGATCTAGACAAGAGGAACATGGTATGTAGACTACATAAAGCCTTTTATGGATTGAAACAAGCACCTAGAGCCTGGTATGAAAGACTTCACTCCTATCTTATAAGCATTGAATTTGTAAGAACAAGTGAAAATAGCAATCTGTACTTAAAAGAAGATATCGATGGTAATATTCTGATTACTAAAATATTTGTTGATGATATCATATTTGGGGGAAATGAAATGTTATGTAAATCCTTTGCTAATGAAATGAGAAAAGAGTTTGAATTGTCTATGTTTGGGGAGATCAAATTCTTTCTTGGTCTACAGATTCTTCAACAAGATGCAGACATTTATATCACTCAGTCCGCAGACATTTATATCACTCAGTCCAAATACATCAAGGAAGTGTTGAAGATATTCAAGATGGAAGATTCCAAACCAATTGGAGCACCTATGGCAACCAGATGTAAGCTAACAAAAGAAGACAAATCAAATGAGGTAAATCAGACCTTGTATAGATCAATGATTGGCAAACTAATGTATGTTGTTCATACTAGACCACAATATAGCACATGCAGTTGGAATAGTTGCAAGATTCTTTGCTAATCCTAAAGAATCACATATGACTGCTATCAAGAGAATTCTAGGATATCTAAAGAACACCGAGGACTATGGCTTATGGTATAAAAGAGAAGGAAAATTTGAGCTTCAAGTCTATACAGATGTTGGTTGGGCTGGAAACATAGATGACTGAAAGAGCACAACTAGAGGGGTATTTTTCTTCCCCTTCACCATTTGAGTTTTTGATTTTGCAATTCAACTTTGAAGACTCGTAACTTGCTCTTTCTGAGGCATTTTTCAAAGCATTTTGAGCATTTTGAGGTATAATATCATGAACTTTGCAGTGGTGTGGGTATTTTCTAATTTTGGTGGTTATATTTTTTTGAATTACTAGTTTTTGACAATTGTAACTGTCTAATCCTCAATTCTACAACTTTTAGGGACTTGCTCACGCTCATACAAACATATTTTGAGGTGTCATTTTTTTGTAGTGGATAAATTTTGGTCTACTTATATAATTTTCTATCAGTTTGTAGCTATTATAAGTAGAAAATATCAATTTTACAACTTGGTTTTTCTTGGCCATTTATGAACATTATAATGCTAAGATTTTAGTTGAATCTTTAGCATTATTGATTTGAGTTTGATTTGGCCTTATCAAGGCAGTTGTAATCATGAAAATCAGAAGATGACTTTGCTCTTGTTTGGCAAGTGGCAATTGTACACACCCTAAATATAAACTACCAAAATATTTTTTTAGGGGGGTCTTTGATTGAGTGAATTTGGGGTGGGGGTGTCTTTTGTACTTGTGTCTCTTTCTTTCTTGTGCTCTTTCATCTCACATTATTGGTTCTCCTAAATTTCCACTTTTAACTCCACATAACTATCCATCATGGAAATTAAAGCACGGAGTAAGATGATGTAAAAAAGGATTAATTCAATATGTTGATGAAACAATAGAAGCACCGACAGATCCTAAAGTTGATCCTAATGCTCAAATGGAATGGATTGTCAAAAATTATATGGCTCTTAGAACTTTGAGAAAGTATTTATTAGGTGACCTTATCTTCCATATTGAAAAATATAAGGCAATCAAAGAATCTTGGGACAAATTTGGTCAATTGTTTGGCCAAGTGGATAAGATTAGGGCCTAAATGCTTGAAAATGAGCTCAACAATTTGGATCCCAATAATTTTGATAAATCAAATAATATGTAACTAAAGCTATAGAGCTTATAAAAACACTCAAGGAATGTGGTATTGACAAAAAGGATGCATAATTGGTTTATAATTTATTGGACAAGCTTCTATCATAATATACAACATTTGTTTCTAGCTTTGAAACTCATCAGTTGATAGTGGGTAGTTTGAATTCACTATGCCATCATTTGAATGCCTTCATAGAAATTTTGATATTAGAGAAATCAAAATTTATGAGCATGGGGATTCTCAAGTCTTTAAAATCCAAGGCTTTAGTGGTTAATTATAGGAATCAAGGGAATCAAGGAAAGGGTTCTAAGTGGAAGCAAAATCAAGGTAAGCCAAAGATACAATAATAGAAAGTGCAATCAACCTCCTCACAAAAATATGATTCTTCATTAAAGAAGGGAGATTAATTTAGGAAGGAGAGACCATCTTGTATATATTATAAGAAATTTAGTCATAATGAGCATCATTGCAACGCTAAGAAGATTGAGGAGTTGAAAAATATTAACTTAATTTATCATCCACCTACAACAAAAAGGATTCCACTCCTTCCACTTCCTCATAGTAAAATTGAAAAGGGTAAGAATTTTTGAAAACTATAAGTTCTTCAGTAGAATGGATACTTGACTTGGGTGCCACTCATCACTTGGGTTCTACAAAGGAGCATTTTTCTTCTTTGGCGCCATCTAAGGTACCTCGCATATTCATAGATGATTATACTCTAGTGGAAGTTAAAGGAAAAGGTGTAGTTGACATGGATAATATAAAATTTGAAGATGTCATTTATGTTCCTAAGTTGAGCACCAATCTTCTTTCAATATACACAATCACTCACTTTGGAGATGGCAAGAAAGTTGAATTTCTACCTAATTTAGTTGTGGTAAAATAAATTAAGGGTGATGCTTTGGTTGTAGTGGGACAATTCAATCACAACTTAAGGCTTTAATAATTCTCCCATGTTGTGCCTTGATATCCTTCTACAACCTTTCTCACTCATTCAAATTTAGAAAGTAAGTTATGACATGAGTGGTTTGGACATCTCAATCACCGCGATCTTGAGTAGCTCAACTCTAAGGATATGGTCACAGGTCTACCTCTAATCAATTTTTCATATGGTGCATGTTTAAGGTGTTCCATGGGAAATCATCCAAAAGAGAATTTTGACAAGGGGAAGTCTTAAAGAGCTTTAGAATTTCTTTGATTGGTCCATAGTGATGTAATAGGCTCATTTCCAGTGCCATCATTTAGCAAGAATTGGCACTTCCTCACTTTCATTGATGACTACTAGACTGCTTCACATGGGTCTACTTTCTTGGTTATAAGAATATAGTGTTTGACAATTTTCTATCCTGAGAAGAAATCAGGGAAGCAAGTCAAGATTCTATGCACAAACAATGTAAGGGAACATGTGAATACTAGACTTGAGGACTTCTATACACTTAAGTGGATTGATCTTCAACACTCAGTTGCCTAGACTATATAGTATAATGTTGTTGCAAAAAGAAATAATAGAACCCTTAAGGAGATGTATAGCTACATGTTTCATGGCAGGTCTCTTGGTCCATCTTTTTAGGTAGAAGCTATCAGTTTTGCCACACACATCCAAAATTAGGTTGCCCACAAGGGTTTGGAGGGTATCACTCCTTTTGAGGATTGGTGTGGTAGAAAATATATTGTGAGACACTTCAATGTTTTTGGTTCTCTATCTTGGTCATGCATTCCTCCATAGAACCACAAGGCATTGGAACCTCACAGTAGGCCTTGCATATTCATTGGGTATCCTGAAGGTGTTAAGGCATATAGACTTATAGATCCAGAGACACGTGAGATATTTATTGAGAGGATTCCTCAATTTGAGGAAAGATCCCATATCTTGGCCTCTACTCCTCCTCCTTCCTCTATGGATAAAAGTGATGATAGTGACTGAGATGATAATTCTATCTCAATTCATACATACCTAACATATTGTACATGGGTACCTAACATGACCTAGTAGCAAAAACCCATCTTAAATTGTTATCTTGAGTCTACATTCCCCTAAGTTACACTTAAGGGGGGTTGTTGGCGTAATTAATTATTCACCTAATTACACTTTACTTAAGCTTACTTAGGATAATGCATAACATGGTAGTTTGTATAGAAGACACTTAGGATTTTTCACATTTAGTTTCACATGGTGTAGGAGAAATTCCACTTTAGGTAATGATAGTACTTATTGAAATCCACTTTATGTGTTATCTCCACCTTTACTGTACTTATCACTTTATCATCCTCCACATTGTTGCACATGTTTGCACAATGGAGTTCATGATCTACCTTTGGTGGACTTTTGATTTTACCTTGTGTGGGTGATAAGGTATATCTTGGTTATCATGTTCACTTATTGCCTTGCCTATATAAGCATACAAATATTCATTGTACATAGTTTGGTTTAGCAGTTCAGTTATTGCATCATTGATGAGAATATAGTTTGTTCTTGTCCATTTTGTCTCTCTTTCTTTTGTGCTATTAATTGACCTCTAGATCTTGGGTTTTTTTCTATAGGAAATTTTTTACAATATGATTAGAATATCCACTATCAATAAGTCAATCATCTTTGTCTCTTATAACATGAAAATCCTAAGATACAATTGTACAATTTTAGCATAACTTCTTGAGATTTCCTTTCAACAATTTCGCAAGGGTTAGTAGAACAATACTCTTCTTTAACAACCAAGAACAAGAAATCTTCAT
This sequence comes from Thuja plicata, assembly GCA_018584345.1. Lineage (NCBI taxonomy): Eukaryota > Viridiplantae > Streptophyta > Pinopsida > Cupressales > Cupressaceae > Thuja > Thuja plicata. Next base: position 589,240 of record MU227534.1, on the reverse strand, counting down.
CTTCTTCATAATCACATTCATCATAAAAAATACTAGAGCACCCTCTCTAAAAAAATAATATTTCTTATTAAACTTTCCTTTGCTTTGCTTGTTCTTTTGATTTACAATTCTGTTAGGATATCTAGAAGCATAATGACCTATCTTTCCACAACTGAAACATTTAAAGGGAAACTTACCCTTTTTATTTTCCAGTTCCTTTCTTTATTCTTCTTACAAAGTTTTCCTCAATCTCATTAGAGTCTTTCTCATGAAATTCACCTTCTTTTGTTGATTTAGTAGCTTTAAATGTAGTTTATATTCTTGTACTGATCTAGTACAAAATTTCCTCATCTCAAAAGAAAGTAAGGAGCCATACATATGTTCTTTGGTATACTTATTCAAATTTTGAGATTCTTCTATAGCATAAACCTTATAAATATAGGGTTTAATGAGAAATCTGAATACGTTTTGCACAAAATCATTTTCTTCCAACTCACCATCAAGACCTCTGGTCTCATTCAAAACATCATCTATCTTCTACAAATAGCTTGTTATATTTGTTGGAAAAATGGTTAGTGCTCCCCTCAGGATTGATGACAAGGTACTAACCGCCTCTTGTGGATTCTAAAAGTCTAGTGGTTGTATAAGGCATTGACAGGTCAATCTTTTGGTGCAATGGAAACCGCACTTATAACAAATGGTATCAGAGCTTGGTCACAGGTTCGAATTCCCTCAGGTAACACTGAGGGGGATATTGTTGGCAAAATGGTCAGTACTCCCCTCAAGATTCATGACAAGGGACTAACTGCCTCATATAAATTTAGTCTAGTGGTTGTATCAGACATTGACAAGTCAATCTTTTGGTACAATGAGAACCACACTTGTAACAATATTGTCATCTTCTATTTGTAAACATTCATATTTAGCATTAACATTTGGCAACTTAGCTTGTTTTACTATATAATTTCCTTAATAAGTATTTTTTAACTTTTCCCAAATATCATGAGCAATTTCTAAAGATACAACTTTTGTTACCTCAGTTTTAGAAAGAGCACTTAAAATAACATTCCTTTCCCTCTCATTTTCCTCGTACTCCTCGATCTCATTAGGAGTGTTCAACCCATTTGCCAATTTCACATATTGTTTCTCAAGAACTTTCCAAGTTTCATAACTAAGAGAGATCAGATATCCTTGCATCTTCACCTTCGTATAAGCATAGGAATATCCATCAAACATATGGAGTGTTAGTTTATGCATCATCAGGATCTGCTTAAGAGGTTAAACTCTTCTCCAAGGAACCAAATCTCTAATACCAATTGTTAAATATACATGACAATTAAGAGGGGCAACGAATCAGTTATTAATAAGATCTTTAAAAATTTTGTTGAATCAAATCCACAAAAGCTTATCCTTAATTTTCTTTAACCATAAAAAGATATAAACATGAAAAAGCATAGAAACCACCACACACAATTAACACCAAATTTACGTGGAAAGCCCTGTTAAGGGAAAAATTACGAAGAAGAGTAATTCTCAAATATATAAGAATGCTTTTTAGAGTGACACTGATTAAGGTAAATTTTACAAAGAAAGGCTAACTGTTAGAGGCTCATTACCCGAAGAAAGGCTCACTACCCAGATGAAGAAGGATAAAAGCGAATAGATCAACCATTGATGCACTTCTCCAACTCAACTAAATAATTTATAGATACTTTCTATTCACTTCTTCTGATAGGTAACACATGCAAGTCTACATTACTCAACACTACACTTCACACCACCTCATACATATAGGGATACATCTCCTATTTCATACATTCCCATCACACACACACACACACACACACACACACACACACACACACACACACACACACACACACACACACNACATATAGGGATACATCTCCTATTTCATACATTCCCATCACACACACACACACACACACACACACACACACACACACACACACACACACACACACACACTTACACAAGTATATACACATGCCACACTTTTTCCTCAACAATTCATCCTTAATTAACACCATCCATTTATTTGCAAAATCTCCCACTATTGACAAAGCATCTTAATTGAACACAATTTGAATTAGGTTCGTACTAAACACTCATGGTGGAAAGGAATGAGAAATGAACCACAAAACGCTTTAAATAGGACTAAAATAAATATCATACATGTTAAATTTCATCTTACATTCACTAAGACAATTAATTAAAGTGTAAATACCCGAGGTCAACCAAACCTAGAGTACGAACACCATCAAACTTTGAAACCATGCCTCCGAACACACAAGATCGAGCTTTCCAATTCATTTGAATGAAGCAAAGAACATTAAAAGCTCAATTCAAAAACCACAACATAAAAAACCATCATGCAGAGAAATGTGGAGCATGCATTTCACACAAGAAACACTGTCAAATAGTGTCATACTCAGATGAATACCAATTTCACTAAACTATGATCCAAAGCACAAAAAATTGAATCCAACATCTTGAAACATTACTTAACAACATACTAAAACCACATCAATAGATTTGCAACATGAAGAATATGTGGAGCAAAATCTACGAACCACTACATAAGAAACAATTACTAATGATAACAACAACATCATGTTGACATCAATGAAAACCATACTAGCTCAACAAATAACTCATTCTGCTCAATCTTGTAACATTTCCAATGTCAGTTAGTGGTGGGAAGAGGTATTACACTACCATAAATAATAGGTGCAATGTCTCAATGACCACCTTTGCGCCTACAAATTTATGGTACGAGTGCGTGTTGCACGAATGTCTTTGTAGTGCGCATGTGTCTTGAGCCAAACATGTCACATGTTAGAGATTCCAAACAGAGGAAATGATAATGTGGGCAGAGTGATGTGGAAGCTTGGGTGGAATTTTCACTTTAGGCCAAGTGGAGACATTATGCAATGAAGAATTACATGGGGTGCAATTTATGACGTTACAAAATATTATGATATAAGATACTAAATTAAATATTGACAAACATACAATCTAAATATATATAATATAATGATAAAGGTAAAATATAAAATATATTTTAAATTAAATATTAGGTTTTAATTATACATATACAGTCGATAATAATTTTATATTTTATTAATCATTAAAATAAGTATTACGTTGTTAATTTAATATACTATTATATATTAAACATAATATAATAATATAACATATTTATATCTTGAAGCCACATAATTCTTGATTTTTGTAAATGTTAGTAGATTACACAAAGAAATTACACTACATAATTCTAATTATGAATGGTAACTATTTATATTGTGAAAACTTTCTAACATCTTTTTTTAGATTGCAAAATCAGGTATAGCACCCCTATAACCTCTAATGCACCTTGTAAGCTTTTTAACGTGACCAGTGATGTTGACACAACATCCTTTCATACCATGTGGACTAGGCAAAGACTGAACCTTGTGACCTCGTGCTTTACCATAGGAAGCTCTCACTAATCGAGCCAAATCCCTAGCCCAATAGATTAAAATAAAGCTCTAACGGCTTTTTCATGTTGTTGTTGTTGTTTACTTATTCTTTCAATAGATTTATTTTTAACATTTTTATAAATTATTCTATTTTTGGCTATTGACTTTATAATAAATACTTCAAATTTTTCCATTTATTTTGCTCACAATTTATAATTAATATTTTAAAATATTGCTTGATGTTTATAAAATACATTCTCTTTATTCGTTATTTAATTTTTCTTGAGAAAAAAAATCTATGTATTGCTTATCTCTCAACAAATGCTTCATTTATTGTTGAATTTATCAACTATACCCAAAAATACTTCTTCTACTCAAAAGACAATTATATGCCATTACATAACTCTTTTTTAATATGAAATAATGAAGAAAAAATGCTCACATACTTTAATTTATAAAATAGAAATTCTATCTTCATAAATATATATATTTTTATATATTTTCCTTATAATTTTTATTTAAAAATTAAAAAAATTAAGGGTACATGTTAAGTATATACATAGTCATTGAAGACATCCACAATCAATTTCAAAGTTAGGTGCCTTAAAAAATTCCCAACCCCATAAAAAAACACAATTGAAATGTGTGCATTAAAAAATTCCCAAAGCCATAAAAACAATTGAAATATTAAAGAGATGACGGAATATGCTAGGTAATGATACTATTAAAAAAAACAAAAAACAAAAATGTCAAATAAAAATTTGCTACAGTCAAAACAAAAACAAAAAAAATTGTAACAGTCAACTAACATTTTTGGGTCAGGCATTCTTAATTTGAAATTTGAGACCGACATCACGGAAAACAATATGATTTGGAATTTGTCTCTGCATTCACAGATTTTATCCAGCGACTATTTTCGTCGTTGGCCGACGTCAAAGTGAGTTGTACTTGGCAATAACCCTGGGGGGCCTCAAATCAGTTTCCGCTGCACAGTTACTCGTTTATTTAAAACCCCACAAACCTACAGACTCGCGCCTCTTGTTTTATTTTCACCTTCTTGACTAAATAGGCACAAAACTACATTATTTTTTTAATTGTCTGCTAGACATCGAGACAGAGCATAAATAATATCAGGAGAATATCGACCTCTAAAATAGGAGAGAGAGCAGAAGATCCTTCCGAAAAGAATGTTCTGCAGCTCCTGGAATTCATGAAAGAAATTCCTCTGTTTATTTCCGAAAATTCTCGAGGGCACGGATAAATATAACATGGAGATTTTCATTTTCAAGAAATTGTTCCTTCGTTAATGTTTAGTGATATTTGTTTTGGGAATCGTAAATTGGAATGGACTTATTTTTATTCCTTCCAAGGATGCAGTCCATACAATTTACATCATATATAGCCTAGATGAGGCATATGGAAGATACACAGTACAGAGAGGAATGAAATTGTATGGACTGCATCCTTGGAAGCAATAAAAATAACTGAATTCTGCAAGTTTCTTATGTTAGTTTGATTGTATTCACTTTCTATGCATTTCTAATGGATGAGGAACACTAATAAAAATCCATGGAAGCAAAGTAAATGTTTTAAAGTTACATATTGTTCAGATCTATCATTGATTGTGCTGATAGGCTTAAGAATTTTACATTGTTTTGACAGTTTTGGATTTAGCTTTCGGTTCAATGGTCATTCCATGAATGTTTTATTTTGTTCCTCATGGAATGTTCATGCATTAAAATGTATAATATGAATCTAACCAAGTTTTGCAGATAAGCGGTGGAATTTGGTGATCACCATATGGTTGTTTGGTTTAAGGAACACTAGATTGAGGCTAAGGTGTAGTAGCAGGAGATCTGCTCGAAGGAGGGTACCTTTTTATGTTTGAATCCATTCATACATGTTTTGGAAATGGTGAATCAACCATTTTTTTGGTTGAAATAGAGCTTGGAGGGTCGACATTAAGCATGCCCTAGTTATAAGGGTTTTTAAGGAGCAATTTGGGGCTTTTGCACTTGGGGAGTCCATATAACCAAATTGATTGCATTTTCCTTTAAGTGAAGACATAATATCATTCTATGGAGAGAGCCAAGGTCAGGGGTTAAGTCCTTGGAGGGGTTGCTTTGTAAAAGTGGGGTAATTAGCCCTTAAAAACATTCACAGTTGGTCAGTTGGGTGTTTTGGTCCAAAACATTAGATGCTAAGGTTTTGGTAGGTTGTGTAAAAGCCAAATGGGTGTTAGAATTAATAATTTGTTTAAGGATTATTTTGGAAGGTTTTGGTGAAAAGTCTAGAAAAAAGATGTTGCATACCTACTAGGAATTAAAGCCTATTGGGACAGTATTTGGGGTTTGTCAATGAATTAGGATTTTGAACCTTTGAGATTTATTTACCTTGATTGGGTTGGGTAAGGGAAGAATCCAAGAACCATTGTGGGCCTTGGTGAAGGTTGGTTCTTTAATTGACACATTGGAGCCATTTGGTACATTGTGGATTGACACATCTTTAGTGCATTTTTGACAAGTTTTTTCATAGAAGTCTTGATGCCCCATTGCTCTGCATCAAGTGGTATCAGAGCACAATAGTATCCTTTGGGAGAAGGATAGGGTATATGTTTGAAGAGGAAGAGTTTGACACATTTGGAGAAGAGGCTCAAGAGATGCCTCCAAGAATGACAAATGTGGAGCTTGCCAAGATTGTGGCACAGTATGCAGAGGAGAATAAGAAGATGAAGGCATAGATGGAAAAGATGAAGATGCAGATAAGTAAGAAGCAAGGAGATACTGAGCAAGAAGACCATGAAGAATAAGAGGAAGAAGAGAGATCACCAAAGGAAGAATTAGATCCTGAGGAAGCAAAGATGGCTAAGCTTGTCAAAGCCATTAAGGGAAATGACTACAAAGGTAAGTCTGATATACCAATGTATGATGGAAAGATGAATGATGAAGAGTTAATTGACTGATTTTGTGTTGTTGATAATTTCTTTGATTGTGAAGATGTGGAAGATATTCAAAAGGTGAATATTGCAAAGTTTAGATTGAAGGGGCATGCATTGCTTTGGTGGGAATGTTTGCAAGCAGATAGATGGAAAAAGGGAGTGACCAGAATTAATTCATGGACAAGGATGATGGATAAAATGAAGGAGAAGTTCCTTCCTAAAGACTACAAGGTTCAGTTATACAAAAAGATGCAAAGTTTGAGACAAAAAGACATGGATGTCCAAAAGTACACCGAGGAGTTTCACAAACTTGATGTCAGGGTTACCCACATGATGATGATGAGGAGGAGAAAGTGGCAAGATTCCTAGGTGGGCTAAGGTTCAATATACAAGGTGAACTTATTCTTACTACACCTAGCACTGTGGAAGAATGTTATAAGTTGGCCATGAAAGTAGAGGACAAGATAAAGAGAAGAAAAATGAGACAAGGAAGTGGAAGAGGCCAGTCAAATAGGGGCAACAAGAACAATGATAACCAAGAGAAGAACAACAAGAAAGGTAAGGGGCCTATGTCTGATCAGAGAAGTGGGCAAAGAGGTGGCGGTAGATTTGGTGTAGGTAGAAGAACCAGTACCTTCAATGGAAAGTGTTATAATTGTGGAGAGGAAGGGCATCCTTTCTACAAGTGTCCAGAAAAGGATACAAGGAAGTATGATAAAAGAGTGACTTTAACACAAGGGGAGGAAGAAAAAAAGGAGAAAGGTGAAAGTATTGAGGTAGGGCCTTACACTGAAGATGATTTTCTCATGGTGAGAAAGGGAGAATCTATACAACAACAAGGAAATTCAGAGGTATCCATCTTTAGAACTCATTGTCTAAGCCAAGGTAAGGTGTGTAAGATGATAATAGACTCAGGCTCATTTGATAACCTAGTTTCATATGAGATGGTTAACAATTTGAATTTGCAGTTGAATTTTTAGAAGTTTCCTCATGATAAACTTTATAAAGCTTCTTGGGTGAGTGATTTAAAAAGTATGTGGATTAGGGAACAAGCCTATGTAGATTTCTCTATTGGCGAGTATAGAGACAAGGTTTTTTTTTATATTGTATCCATGACATGTTGTCATATCCTTTTAGGAAGACCATGACAGTCCTAGAGGAGGACCATTCATCATGGTTATGAGAACACCTACATTGTTCACAAGGATGGTAAAACTTTCACCCTCAACCCTTTGCCAAATAGTGTTGCTAGTGAATCAAGAATCATTTGTTTTGGGAGGAAAGAGTATGTTGATGAGCAGGGTCACACAAAGGATAGAACTATGGTAGAGGATCAAAAAATTAGATAATCATTGATGGTGCTAAAGACCGATGGTAATGACAGTAAACACAAGGTGGCATAATGGAAAAATAGTGGGATGAAGAATGGTATAGTTGTGGGCACACATTGGTGTCTTATTGATTCACCAGTGCAATGTGACAAAGGTATGTCCATGGAGGGCAGTAGCAAGGGCCATTTGGATCCTAAAATTTAGAAGGGAGGATAGTTCAAACACTCTGAGTATGAATGTCCCAAATAGTAGACGAGTAAAGGCATTAATGATGCATTTTTCATGTTTATAACAATGTTGGTGTAGGTTCAAGGAGATGGGATAAAGAGTTGTTATTGCAATAGATGCTTGATGGAAGAAGAAAAAGTTGTAGAAATCCATCAAGAAAGCTAGGAGGTGTGAAAACAAGACCCCTTAACTTTTGGGGCAAAATTTCTTTTCCACAAGGGGAGTATAGTGCAGGGGCACCTAAGGACATGAAGGAAATGAAGACACTAAGGAAGCATGATGGAGTCACTCATGGGTCCAATAGACTCAATTTGGATATTTTAAGGCCTATAATGGCATTTGAGTATAATGATGTAAACAAAAAAAATGTAAAATGTCCTAATGCTCCTAATAGGACCATAGGACCTAATTATGGATTTAATGGGCCTAGGATTGGTAGGAGCCTCAAGGCATTTAGGGCATTTAGATAAGTCACATTGATCCTTAAGAGATCATTACTGGAGTATAGGAGTTAGTTTCTTTATTAAAATAAGGAGTTTTAAATTTGAAACTTCAAATCCTAATGACTAGTGCCAATTAGGAGGGAAACATTGTTTAAGGGGTTAAATGAGTTACTAAGCATGGGAAACTAATTAGGATCAGTTGAAACTATTGATTTACATCATATATAGCCTGGATGTGGCATATGGAAGATACATAGTATAGAGAGGAATGAAATTGTACGGACTGCATCCTTGGAAGCAATAAAAACAATTGAATTCTGCAAGTTTCTTATGTTAGTTTGATTGTATTCACTTTGTATGAATTTATAATGGTTGCGGAACACTAATAAACATCCATGCAAGCAAAGTACATGATTTAAAGTTACATATTGTTCAGATCTCTCATTGACTGTGCTGCCAAGCTTAAGAATTTTACATTGTTTTGACAGTTTTGGATTTAGCTTTTGGTTCAATGGTCATTCCATGAATGTTTTATTATATTACTCATGGAATGGTCATGCATTAACATGTATAATATGAATCTAACCAAGTTTTTGGTTAAAGGAACACTAGATTGAGGCTAAGGTGTAGCAGCAGGAGATTTGCTCGAAGGAGGGCACCTTTTTATGTTTGAAGTCATTCATACATTTTTGGGAGATGGTGAATCAACCATTGTTTGGTTGAAATAGAGCTTCGAGGGTCGACATTGAGCATACCCTAGTTTTAAGGGTTTTTAAGGAGCAATTTGGGGATTTTGCACTTGGGGATTCCATAGAACCAAATTGATTGCATTTCCCCTTAATTGAAGACATAATATCACTTATAGAGAGATCCAAGGTTAGGGGTTAAGTCCTTGGAGGGGTTTCTTTGTAAAAGTGGGGTAATTAGCCCTTAAAAGCAGTCATAGTTGGTCAGTTGGGTGTTTTGGTCCAAAACATTAGATGTTGAAGTTTTGGTAGGTTGTGTAAAATCCAAATGGGTGTTAGAATCAATAATTTATTTAAGGAGTCTTTTGGAAGGTTTTGGTGAAAAGTCTAGAAAATAGTCATTGCAGACCTACTAGGAATTAAAGCCTATTAGGACAATATTTGGGGTTTGTCAATGAATTGGGATCTTGAAGGTCTTTGAGATCTATTTACCCTAGTTGGGTTGGGTAAGGGAAGAACCCTAGAGACATTGTGGACCTTGGTGAAGGTTGAGTTCTTTAATTGACACATTGGAGCCATTTGATACATTGTGGATTGACACATCTTTAGTGCATTTTTGACAAGTTTTTTCATAGAAGTCTCAAAGCCCCGTGCTCTGCATCACTTCTCCAACTCAACTAAATAATTTGTAGATACATTCAATTCACTTCTTCTGATAGGTAGCACATGAAAGTCTACATTGCTCAACATTACACTTCACACCACCTCATACATACATGGATACATCTCCTCTTTCATACATCCCCATCATATACACACACACTTGCACATCACTTGCATAAGTATATATACATGCCACATCTTTTCCTCAATAATTGATTATTAATTTTTAGTATCCATTTATTTGCAAAATCTCCCGCTACCGACAAAGCCTCTTAACTAAACACAATTTGAAATAGGTTCGTAATAAACATTCTAATGGTGGAAAGGAATGAGAAATGAACCACAATACGCTTTAACTAGGACTAAAATAAATATCACACATGTTAAATTTCATCTTACATTCACTAAGACAATTAATTAAAATGTAAATACCCGAGGTTAGCCAAACCTAGAGTGCGAACACCATCAAACTTTGAAACCATGCTTGCGAAACACAAGATCTCATGCCAACTCAATTGAATGAAGAAAAGAACATTAAAAGATCAGTTCCAAAACCAAAACATAAAAAACCATCACGCAGAGAAATGTGGAGCATGCATTTCACACAAGAAACATTGTCAAATACTGTCATACGCATATGAATACCAATTCCACTAAACTATGACCCAAAGCACAAAAAATTGAATCCAACATCTTCAAACATTACTTAACAACATACCAAACACTAGTAGAATTGACACCTTTTTTGACCAAAAATTGGTCTGAGTTTCTACCAATATTGGTCGAATGATCCACAAATGGCTTCGTCGCTATTTTACTAGTAAAACTTTTGACACAAGGTAGAAAAGGTCGAATGTTCTAGGCCAATATTGGTCGAAAGTGCCAATTGAAACTGGCCAGTTCTAAATGGTGGTTTTGACCAAAAGGCATCGAAATGTTTGGCCTGTTCGACCAGGATGCTAAACCCATGACGCAAAAATTTTGACACAAAATGATCGATATGCAGAGCACATCTGACCAAAATGCGTTGAATTGCTTAGCACATCTGACCAGGATGCCAAACCCACGATGAAATATTTCAATACAAAATGGTCGAAAGTTTGACCAAGCACAAATGTTGCAAAAAGAACACCTAAAGATAAATATCCAGAGTAATTAGTCTAGATATTTATCTTCAGGTGTTACTTTGCATTAATATATTAGGACATCAAGCATAACTCTTAATAAAGAAAACCCATTGTATTGCTAAAAGAAAATGGTACATAAGGTGGCCCCAACGCCTCTCCTCCAAAGACAAAAATCAGTTGTATAAATACATGATACCACTACCTATTGACAATAGCCTATCCCCTATACCTTCTAGGAAAGGTTGCTCATGCTCCTGTATGAGCTCCTCAAACTTCGCCAAACTATAATCTTTGATTATGCCCGCTTTGTAAACGAATCAGGCCTTCTTCATTAGCTTCTTCTTCCCCTCCGCTTGCAGGCAAAATAAATCCAACAAGTATACGGACAAAATCTATAAATCTCCCATCGCCTCCGTTATCTCCATGTAGTATTCGACTGTCATCATTCTACGCACCATTTCGATGACTAAAATTGGATGCCCACAAATCTGTGCAATCAGTTGAAGCAAGTCCTCAATGAGTCTGTCGTCATGAACATGCCCACCTGCCCAGTATTCAACACCCAAGATGACCGCTATGGTTTCTAACTCCTAATCATTGGCCTTTCCGAAGATCCTCTTTATCTGCTCTTCCGGACCTTCCTCCAAATTTTCCATCTTGATGCATTGGCATGTGATACCAAAATGGTTTTTCATTGTTGTTCTGCAAAAAGAGAAAACCACACCGCTTATTTAAAGAGATGGGTTTGTCCATTACCTGTCAGATCCTTGCATCTTGAAAAAAGGGAAAGCTAGGAAATCTAGACAGTGAGATTTATTCGTAAAATAAGGAATAATCCTTAAGCCAAGAAAGGCTATGTGTCGTGTCATGAACTACTTGTGTCCCTGACACCAATCCTCTTCTCACTATCATGCCGGCCTATGCAGATCGCCTTATCCGATGTCATCCCTTGGTATGGATTGTAAATCTGCTAAAATGATTACCTGCAAGTCAAGTTGCATCGAATCATCCTGATCGATCGCAAACTCTGACACCTCTTCCACCGATCGTCCTGACTGATTGCAAGGTATCAAAATATTGATATTAATGTCCCATTGGAGGGAAATGATTTGCAAGGTATAAAGGCATATGGTTGACATGAGAATGAAAAGCAAGATTAGTGAAAGAATGAGCATCATAACAGTCCAATGGTATGATTACTAGTTATAGTAGTACATGCACATGAATAAATCACATTTCTAATGAGAAAAGACAATGTAAAAGATAACAGTGATTTAGAAGATCCTCTCATGCACAATACATGATAGTCATCAAGTAGATAACAATGAAAGGACCCTACGTATCAATAATACATTGTTACATGACAAACAAATAGTGAATGATTGAAAGAACATGGATGTGTGGAGATCAAGGATAGTGAGTTCGTGAAAGATAAAAAAATAGTTCCAAATACATAGTGAAGATCTATAACTAGATGAAGAACACCAGTTGCTGTTATAAGGGTCAAAGAGCCTTGGTTACTATTATGATGAACATTGTTATTATATGTAAAAGACATAAGAAAGAATACGCTTGGTAAAAATGAGAATATATGTGATAAATCCCATATATGAAACAATGACCAATAATACAAATGCAAAGGTTTTACATTGTCATGATAATGCTTGCAAAGAAGAGAAGCATTTCAATACAAGGATTGAGTGTTCTTGAAGAGTTCATATGTTG
>MU227534.1:533319-553063 GCA_018584345.1 Thuja plicata | reverse complement strand
TATATATATATATATATATATTGACAAACATATAATCTAAATATATATAATATAATGATAAAAGTAAAATATAAAATATATTTTAAATTAAATATTAGGTTATATATATATGTGTGTGTGTACACACACACACATATATATTAGAGTGCTAATTTAATATATGAATATAATACATTATTATATATTAAACATAATATAATAATATAACATATTTAAATCTTGAAGCCACATAATTCTTAATTTTTACAAATGTTAGTAGATTACACAAAGAAATTACACTACATAATTCTAACTATGAATGGTAACTATTTATATTTTTAAACTTTCTAACATCTTTTTTTAGACTACAAAATAAGGTATAGCACCCTTATAACCTATAGTGCACCTTGGTGATGATGACGCAACATCCTTTCGTACCTTGTGACCTCGTGCTTTACCATAGGAAACTCTTTTTCATGTTGTTGTTGTTTACTTATTTTTTCAATAGATTTGCTTTTAACATTTTTATAAATGTTTCTATTTTTCACTATTGACTATAATAAAAATTTCAAAATTTTCCATTTTTTTTCTCACAATTTATAATTTATATTTTAAAATATTGCTTAGCTCTTTATAAAATACATTCTCTTTATTTCTTATTTATTTTTTCTTAAGAAAAAAAAAATCTATGTATTCCTTATTTGTCAACAAATGGTTCATTTATTGTTGAATTTATCAACTATACCCAAAAATACTCCTACTCAAAAGACAATTATATGCCACTACATAACTCTTTGTTAATATGAAATAATGAAGAAAAAATGCTCACATACTTTAATTTATAAACTAGAAATTCTATCTTCATAAATATATATATTTTTACATATTTAATATATATTTTCCTTATAATTTTTATTTAAAAATTAAAAAAATTACCCTACATGTGAAGTATATACATAGTCATTGAAGACATCCACAATCAATTTCAATGTTATGCGCCTTAAAAAATTCCCAAACCCATAAAAAAACACAATTGAAATGTGTGCATTAAAAAAATCCCAAAGTCATAAAAACAATTGAAATATTTAAGAGATGATGGAATATGCTAGGTAATGATACTATTAAAAAAACAAAAAACAAAAAAACACAACGTCAAATAATTTTTTTTCTCAGCATCCGTACTCTGACGCGAATGTAATAATGTCCATAGATTTTATCCCGCGACTATTTTATCCGCTAGCCGACGTCAAAGTGAGTTGTACTTGGCACTAACCCTCGGGGGCCTCAAATCAGCTTCCGCTGCACAGTTACTCATTTATTTAAAACCCCACAAACCTATAGACTGACGCCTCTTGTTTTATTTTCAAACCTATTGACTAAATAGGCACAAAACTACATTATTTTTTTTAATTGTCTGCTAGACAAACAAGACAGAGCATAAATAATATCAGGAGAACATCGACCTCTAAAATAGGAGAGAGAGCAGAAGATCCTTCCGAAAAGAATGTTCTGCAGCTCCAGGAATTCATGAAAGAAATTCCTCTGTTTATTTCCGAAAATTCTCGAGGGCGCGGATAAATATAACATGGAGATTTTCATTTTCAAGAAATTGTTCCTTCGTCAATGTTTAGTAATATTTGTTTTGGGAATCGTAAATTGGAATGGACTTAATGTTGAAGGATTAACTAATAATTCAGATTTTACTACCTTGCTGTCGGCCGTGAAGTATTCTAAAATTCGTCTTCATCATTATGACTGGAGATATATTAGAGGTATGGATTTATCTTCTTAAACAATTCAGCTTTGTTTTGCCTTCTGTTTTAAAGTGTGCTACACAATATTTTAAAATTAGAGCTAGAAAAGTCTTTTTTTATGGATGCTTTTGGATTTTAGCTTAATCACATACAGCTTAACATGGAAATTTCTATTTCTTAAATGAAGCTTCTGCAAAGCTACTAAACAGCTTGGTTAGAAACAGGAATGGATGATATGATGCATTCGAATTAGTTAACTGAAAGCTTTTTCATGTAATAGAGGTTTCTCCAAATGGTTTTATCAAAGTCAGTGATACATCGTAGAATAGAATAAAGAGAAAAATTTAGCAAAAGAAACAATATACGGGGCAACCGATGTGTATATTTTAAAAAAGGATTGAAATTATGTGATGATGAGTTGTACTTGTGTAGGTAGAGATGTAAATTGAGAATTTAGTGAAAAACCTAGAGGCGAATTTTGTTCGGAGGTCTTTTGTGGAGTGGGCAACTTATTCTTAGAAGATAATGTCAAAGAAAATGCAGAGCCCTTATGTTATTAACCTGACGTGTAGCTATTGTTCGTGGAGGCCTCAAGAAGGCCATTGACTTGTAGTATTCCAAGAAGATAGTATGAAGTAAGTGCACAGCCCTTGTTCTCTTAGGGTTGGAATCCTCTTAGTTTTTCAGTGCTTTACTTGTTTCCTGTCATTCACACAACTATAGACTCCAATTTGCAGCACTTCAGCATCGTAGTTCTAATGCAACTTACTTTTATCTTAAGCAAAGAACTTTGAGGACAACAAGCATAATTCACTAAAAATGTATTACCATAATTCACTAAAAAATGTATTTACCATGTTTTTATATCTTCAGCATATTTCCTTCATGTTAACACAACGATTGTTGCAATGATGATATTGTTACGAATGCTCTTCATGTGTGATGGATGCATTATGATGGTTTATCCATATCTTCACCAGGCACCATACTTCTTGTTGTCTTGATGATGATTGATGTAGGATCTCATCTTACGATCATGACTGATTATGGGTTTACTATACATCATATTGATTGGATAGTAGAATCATGATTTACATGTTGATAAGGTGGTTGTCCACAAGACTGTCATTCTTGATAACGTGTGAGCTTGGTAGTATTTGATGGAGATTTGTCATCTTGGATCTTGACTCATTCTCATATTGCATCCTCTGATGTGCTCCTTGATGCTAGATAGGAAAACCATCTTATTGATTAGACTTAACGACTTTCCTTGATACACTTGATGCCTATTGACTCTTTATGGAAAGAATATGCAAACTATCTACTTGAACTCTTACTTGCTATGTACAATTTGCCACTAACTATCTCCTAATTATCTTGAGGTTTTGAAGGTCTGCCACCCCCTGACCACAAATGTGTTTTATTGCTATTGTATTATTAGTTTAAAGATGGGGACATCACACATTTGCACAATGATTGTATGTTATTGTAAGAACGTCTGCCAAACCACTAATTTGCTATGCAAATGATATATTTGTTTTGAAATTGTGATAAAATACGAATTTCTATGAGTTTCTAGTTGTATTGGCAGGCAAGATAAATTATTTTCAGAAATCTGATCTACATAACAACAAACAGTAATACCAAATTCGAATAATTTATTGCAACCAGAATAGTGAATAGCATACTAGGAGTCCCATGCTAGCCTGGAAATGTGTTTTTTTATTGATCAAACTGGTGAAACTGGCAATACAGGAGTATCCAGATGGTGACAATACCTCCGATGAGGTTTATTTGCACCAACTATAATTATCAAAAATAATTATGGAAGAAATAGATAGATCTGCTACAGTTTCCTCCAGGTGTGCAGGCAAGGTCACCAATTTTGACAAGTTTTCCACACTGAAATGCTGATATTAACGATGTACGCTTATGAGAGCCTAGAAGAATCACTTCTTTATTTATTACTGTTGTTGATAATGATTTCCAACCTTATTCAAACCCTAACTACTGCTAATTTATTTATTTGACACCCCAGGTACCTCCAAGGTGTATGGCCTGCCCTAGGAAGCCACGTGAGGGCTGGGAAATGGGTGTGACAGCCTTCAATGGCCTCTAAAACTTGATCAACTCGCTGTCACCAATCTGATAATGCTGCTATAGGTCTGCACTTAATAAGCCTTCAAATATATGCACAAACCATTGATATTTCTCCACCTTTTTGGCCCAAATAGAACTCCTGAATGAATCTCTCTCAAGCAATAATATCAGCTGGTATCTCACAGCCTCAGGATTGCGTAAACATTGAAGAGATTTGTTCTCCAATGGC
Source organism: Thuja plicata (assembly GCA_018584345.1). Classification (NCBI taxonomy): domain Eukaryota; kingdom Viridiplantae; phylum Streptophyta; class Pinopsida; order Cupressales; family Cupressaceae; genus Thuja; species Thuja plicata. The sequence continues at coordinate 549,001 of MU227534.1, read as the reverse complement.
TGAAGATTACTGAAACCCTTGTGTATTTCTACACATAGCTCACACATCCAAAAAACACAAGAATAAAATGTCTTCAAGAATGCCTTCTATTTGCTTATTGGACCCTTTTATTAAAATATTTTAATATTTAGCTTCTAGGTTATAACTAATTAATGCACTTTAAAAATCACTTAAATGAGGGTCATGGCCCCATTACACATAACGTGATTTTTAATACCTTATATTATAATTGCACTTTATTAATAAAGTAATCACTTTATTAATAATTACATAACTCCGTAAATAACCATTATTTCCCAATCCCGTCTAAGCCTGGAAGTCCACCATTGTGTCCACTGTTTACCCAACTTCCTTACTAAAAATAGTAAGGGCCTCTCTCTATCAACCACTGACTTACTATAAATAGTAAATCCCTCATTAACTAATCAAACCAACTGTGCATTGCAATCATAGCCTATTCAGGTGCCCAGCTATAAATAGTAACCTTGACTTTCCTGAAAGTCACTTAATATAATTAGTAAGTGAGCCAAACTGAGTCCAACGAAGGCCAAAACTGAACATATATTTATCTTTGACAGAGAATACACACCGATCTCTGCCAAAAGGGTACCCTTTATCCAACTGCCTTATTTTACGAGGGCCAGTAATAGGCTAATCCAATCATAAACCATATCATCCCAAAAAAGAGACATTACAGTCTGCCCTCCTTGAAATTGCTTGTCCCCAAGCAATCTTAGAAACTAAATTACACACTAGTCCACTCGGGTCCCAAGGGAAGAACTCTGTAATGTCCCTGCTGATACCAACTAGCTCCTGCAAAACCAACACCAAATCAATACCAACAACTAGTGTCGCAGGAGGAGACAACTCAAAGGGAAGCAACTTGAAAAGATGTAAAGTTTACTTCCCAAAACTGCGCAAGGTGAACTGTCATACATGCTATCTAACATATGCACAATTGAACTATGCATCTGAAAGGGATCATGCACATGAGGATAAAAAATAAAACTGTAGGCACTCCTCATTATGTAAACACCTAAAAACTCTAGTGAGCTCTGTCTGAAATCTTGATGTACTGGAAGGATCCAAAACTCTGAATTGAAGCCTGCCAAGAAGAACATCCTCAGACTTCTGCTGCTCAACTCTGATCTCCACTTCATCATGCCAAAAATGGTGAAACCAATCAATGGGACCCGCCCAAATTGCAGTGCTAACCTTGTCATCACTCAGGTCCCAAAGTAGACTGAACTGACATCCATATCCTGTGTGGATATATGAATCACAGAAGGTATCTGCAACACCACAACTATCTCCAACCCTTGCTAGACTCCCATGAATGTGCTGATTCTGCAAGTAATTCCCCACCAAAGATGAAGTCGAATACCTGCAACTACTGCTTCCATCTAATGAAGATGGTGAGTACCCATCACACAAAGGATGCTCAGAGCCAATCCACACCGATGCATCATCAATCCTTTGAGTGTGGATCAAGAAAGAAGTGATGAGTACTCTTACCTATGTAGTCACGATAAAAAACTCCAACCTCAGTCAATGGTGGACTGTCATAGTTTTGAATATAACCCCTGTCATCTGACTCATCACCAACAATACCTATGGTGGATGTAACTACATGAGAACCTGGTGCAACATGTGGTTCTCTACTGCTCTCAACAGATGCACTCATCCCATCTATATCAATTGCACCTGTAACTATGATAGGTGTAGCCACATCCTCAACCTGCTCACAACCATAATCTGTGGATATAAGATCCCCACCAACTGCCACCATGGAAACCTGAATTGTATCTGAAGATGGTGAAGACTATGCCAAACTCAACTCCATGGTAAGCTCATCAATCTCTAACTTAGACTCCTGAAGGGCTGATTGAGTGCTCTTCAACGAGCCCATGGTAACCTCAAGCTCAGAGGTGAGCTCGTCAACCTCCTCTTCCTTCCCCTTTAGAGCATCATAACAAGTGCTATTCACTCAAGAAGATAGTCTCTATGAGCCAATAGCTGTAAGTAGTTATGTTTCATTATTCCAATGGCTTCTCGAAGTGCATGGAACTCTGCCAGGGAAATGCCACTATCACTGTGCTCATCCATCATAGGAGTACTCCAACTAAAGGTAGCTAACATCTAACGAGCAACATCAAAATGCTCTATGGCAGTTGCAATCATGCTGTCATTAACCTTAAGTTGCCCAACCAAATGATGAGAACTCTGAAACCAATGACTCCCATGCAAGTGTTCTGACCCAAAATCTGCATGTGATATGAAGCTATATCTACATCACTCACGTCATGATAAGCAACATCATGTGTACTATCATTAGTGCACACATCAACAACTAAGCAACTGCTGCTATGTACATCAAAAAATGGCTCAACTGGCAAAGTAGAAGCTGTTGATATAACAATATCTTCACAAACTTCCGCTCCCAATATAACTGCATGTCTATCCAAGTCACAATCCTGAGATTCCATGCCACTAAATGAACTTTATAACTTGTTTTCTAAACCCAGGTGCCTCCAAGGTGTAAGGCCTGCCCTAGGAAGCCACGTGAGGGCTGAGAAATAGGTGTGGCAGCCTTCAATGGCCTCTAAAACCTGATCAATTCGTTGTCAGCAATCTGATAATGCTGCTACAGGTCTGCACTTACTGAACCTTCAAATATATGCACAAACCCTTGATATTTCTTCACCTTTTTGGCCCAAATAGAACTCCTGAATGAAGCTCTCTCAAGCAATAATATTAGCTGGTATCTCACAGCCTTAGAATTGCATATACATTGAAGAGATTCGTTCTCCACTGGTTGAAGATGATTGAACCCCTTGTGTATTTCTACACAGCTCACACATCCAAAAAAAACAAGAATAAAATGTCTTCAAGAATGCCTTCTATTTGCTTTTTGGACCCTTTTATAGCTTCTCAAAGTTGGTCGATCCCTTCTAGAGACTTCTTAATCATTTAAAATAATGTTAAATGTGTGCACATGACTTTATTAAAATATTTTAATATTTAGCTTCCAGGTTATAACTAATTAATGTGCTTTAAAAATCACTTAAATGAGGGTCATGGCCCCATTGCACATAAAGTGATTTTTAATACCTTATATTTTAATTGCATTTTATTAATAAAGTAATCACTTTATTAATAATTACATAACTCCGTAAATAACCTTTATTTCCCAGTCCCTTCTAAACTTGGAAGTCCACCATTGTGTCCACTGTGCACCCAACTGCCTTACTAAAAATAGTAAGGGTCCCTCTCTATCAACTACTGACTTACTATAAATAGTAAGCCCCTCATTAATTGATCAAGCCAACTGTGCATTGCAATCATAACATGTTCAGGTGCTCTGCTATAAATAGTAACCCTGACTTTCCTAAAATAGTCACTTACTATAAATAGTAAGTGAGCCAAACTAAGTCCAACGAAGGCCAAAACTGAACATATACCGAGCTCTGACGGAGAATACACACCGATCTCTGCCAAAAGTGGACCCTCTATCCAGCGGCCTTAGCCTACAAGGGCCAGTAATAGGCTAATCCAATCATAAACCATATCATCCCAAAAAGGGAACATTACACCCCTTGACCACCTCTGTTGGCCACAAATGTGTTTTATTGCTATTGTATTATTAGGTTAAAGATGGGTACATCACATATTTGCACAATAATTGTATGTTGTCTTTTTTGGCAGTCTCTCGCAAAGTGCCCCTATTCGTGATATTATCGACACTATATGATAGGACGTCTTCTAGAGTCATACCTCATTGATTTCGCCCTCATTGATTTCCATAGTCCTCTGGTGATACATTCTATGGTTTCGATGGGTGGACTCTTTCTGTGTGGAGAGTACTTGCATACTTTTTGTCTTCAAATTATACGAATACTCCTTTATTGAATGACCCATTACTTGGCAAATCTCACAAATCATTATTCTAGGACAATTAACTCTTGTGTGCCCCTCAATTTCGCATTCAATACACCTTAGTTCATTAGTTTCTTTATCAGTTCCTTTCTTGGCCTTCAATATTTTCACCATTCTCATCATATCTTGTTGTAGGGTTTGGACTATTGTTGATTCATCATTGCTGCTATCTTCAGTGCTCTCGTCATCGTCCATCTTCCTCTTCCTTCGAGAGGATGTCCTGTTTTCACCCTCAATGTCCATCGCTTGAATGTAGGCATCGACGTACGAGGATGGAGGCACCACTTTCATCTTCTTGGGCAACAAGGGAATCAACCCCTCAATGAACCACCTCTTCTTCAACCCATAGGGTGGTTGATTCTCCAGCTTGACTATCAATTCCTTGAGCCTACGATTGTAAGCTTGTACATTCTCATTCTTTCCTTGTTTGGTATTATAAATTTCAGCGTCGATCTCATGGTCATCTCGCAATAGTTTAAACTCAGTCTTGAATGCCTTCTTCAACGTGTCCCAAGAGCTTTTGGATGAAGCATCCAATTCTATGAACCAATCAATGACTATACCCCATAGTGTTGCTAGAACACTCTTAGCCAATAGTCCTTGTTCTCCTGACCACTCACCATCTAGATAGTCTCACATGTCTTGTAGTGCCTCGTAGGATCTTCTAACCCTTTCTCCGTGAACATTGAAAGTTTCTGCTAATCCACATTCGGACTTTCTAAAGGAGTCACCATCTTTCTTGCTTGGTTGCTCCCTTGTGTGTTAGATCTGGGCGGACTGTTCCAACCACTACATTTCGATGCTTTCCTTGCACTCTTGACCACACATGCATCCTCTACACATCTACCGCCAGCGTTGTTGAACACACAAGAAGACTGAGAGGGGAAGTTGAATCAGTTCAGACAACAATAATAATTTTAAATCAAATCTTGATATAATTCAGATCACTACAAGCAACTAGCTTCAATGGAACAATAAAACACACAGCATAATCAACACAAGAACACCAAACTTACGTGGAAAACCCAAATCTGGGAAAAACCACATTGAGAATCAAACTCACAATATAGATAATCTTGAATTACAATGTTTAGGCTCACTGCCAAGACTTGCACAACTAGGGCTCACTGCCTTAGGGCAAGATATAAAGGACTTGTACAATTTAAACTATCTTAGGACAAGATACAGAGATTTTGCCAGTAGACTCACTGTCCAACTACAACATGGATCTCAGAAATGAATAGGAAGAATCTCTTGAACATGGATCAACATCAAACGATCAAAATCAGGGCATATGTCTATCATTGTCTCGGTACACTGTCATTGAATATATTTCTTTCAAGGTCAGACTTTTGCACATCCCCTTCACATGCACCCTTAACCTCTTTCTTTTCTTCACTTCATGCGCTCTTTCTGTGCTTCCACTCTGCCAAGGCACACCTCTAACTTTGAATATATTCCTTAAAGATGAGATATATCATTTCAAGCTTCATTGAAGGTTGATCACAACCAAGGCAAAATATTATTACATAAAATATCTGGACCCAAGATACATGAAGTGGTCCACTTGAAGAGAAAGAGAGGATCCAAATATATTACAACACATTCTCCTAAGATAGATCCAATGGTTTGCACATCAACCAAAGTCATCTCCGAAACGTAATGTGTAGATAGGCAATAGAGCTTGTAGCAGAGTCAGCCAAGAAAACATCTTTCGAAGCAATCTTGAAACATGCAGATTTCCACGCAACCAAGGTGAGACCCAAATTAACATTCCAACATCAATTGCAAGGTGTATCCGGACCAAAAAAAAATGATCCTAGATAAGGAGAACATCCAGACACGAAAACATAGCATAACTGAACATATCAGATATAGATCATGAAAGCTCACTTGCGAAACTCAAATATCACTAGAACACATTGTATGACTAAGCATGATTAATATCATCACTCAACAACATTGTTTCCAACATATCCAAAGGACACTGAAGATATTCCAGACTAGTTTGACAGATTATCTCTACTATCAGAGAACGCGAACAATACCAGAGCATTAATCTTAGCTTCATCTGCAACACAAATGACATCACAAATAGTAGCAACAAATCGAGTCATCAATCTGCAAATTCTAAGTAATAGTAATATCGGATCATCAACCTCAGCAATAATAGTAATACCAAGCAACTACAATAATGCCAAACCAACAAGGTCAACATAGTGACTGGAATACCAAATCAACTGATACTATCCAAACTAAGCATCACTTAGACAAGTAGTAAATATTCTCAACATCTGTATAAAGATTCCATACATCCACAACATCATTATCACAAACTGTACCATAAAACTGAACAAGGAACTCAACAACAAAATCACTAGATATAAACATAGATTCCATCACCACCACATAACTGAAATGCTTGTACATTTATGAACATCTTCCGGACCAAGAGAACTGCAAGTGTACATATGACATATCATGAATCATATCTACAAGAGGAACTTCCACCATGATTCTTGCTATCCATACCTTCCCAAACAAGTCCATATGCTTCCGGACCAAGCACAACCAAAGTACCAACATGTCTGTCACTAATACTTCATCCTTCCAACCTGTTGTCAGTACTTCATCCTTCCAACAAGTTTGACATCAATGATAACCAACATGCCATATTTGCAACAAGTGTTTTCAACACTTTAGGTACTTTCAAGTTTTGACTCATTCCTATATTCCCTCCTTTCCGGGCTCTTTGGTTCAGATCCTCCAATTCTAGGTTCTCCTGAGATGTACATTGTCTTCTTCTTTGTTCTCTTTGTTCTACAATCTTGTAAGATCACTTGGCCTTGACCACCTTGTGGCCTCTTCTTGTCTTTATTAGGATCTAAGGGCACGAATCAAGCAACTTTGGCTCAATTTCTTTTAAGGAAGTGATGCCAAATGTTAATTGCTATATCTGATAAACTAGATACATGAAATGATTATAAAGATGACTTTGCTTACCAGATATAGGAGTAAAATATGTCTTTATTTGCTCATAAAATTATTACAGAGAAGAAGACTAGAGGTGGTCAACCAAGGATTCCAGTTCATCTAACTATACCATACTACCTTAACAAAACACAACATATTTAAAGGATCCAACAATTGCCAAGAGGAACACAACCATCAACCAACTAACACTTGCAACTACTTGAGAGTGACAACAAACTTAATACAGATAATTAAGACATTGTTAGATAACCAATATTATCAAACACAACATGCATTGTATGCTGACTACAATTGGCATCACACTGTTCTTTTCTAAAAGTGAAGACATCAAGATATCCCAAGTTTAGAAGGAAGTAGAAGCAAAAGCTCATCATACAAAGTAAGCAACCTTAGATGCAATGACCCCTTTTCTAGGCCATTAATTCGTGATGTGTCGTTAGCCCATTTTGCCTTCGTCCCGTGGGCTAACTAGGACTTTACAGGGATTAGAGAGAGATTTGGCCTAGGCAATTCCGTTTTCAAGCCAATCGGAGTTGATTCAACAAGGTTTCCAGATACTTACTATTTATAGCAAGTCAGCAGTGGGCTCAGTGACTTTGGCATTTTCAGTATTGGACTTGGAGCGTCTCACCGAGACCTTTCCAACGAGTTATCACACATGGTTTTCCGAGTCTGATTGATAATTTATTTTAATGCATGGAGATTAAATAGTTTATTAATAAAGTGACTATTAAATTAAAGTACATTTTATTATAAGTCACTTTATTATTAAAAGAACATTTTATTCACTTAAGTGGGAAATTATATTTTAAAAGGAAAAGTTATTTATCCCACATTCGCAGGTTGATTGAGAAAATCTCTAAGAAGTTATAAAATAAAGTGAAGAGCTCATTCTTCAGCATGCTTGGATAAAATACGAAATTGGTGAATTTGTGGAGATTTGTTTCACAAGGGCTTGGAGGATGAGATTCCTCTATGCTAGCATTCCTCTCGCTGTTGTAAGATACAGTCAGGAGAATTTCTATTGAGCTTCGAGGTATTATCATTCGGTTCGTGTTATTTGCTTAAGTCATTTGTAGTTGCCAAGAAGGGTTCGAACTTTCAGAAGTTTGGGAAGATTGTATGCAAGGAATTTGTGATATTTTTTGGGCTGTCACAATATCATCAGAATACCTAGACGTCCACATTTCTGGAGATATCTCATACATACTGGGTCATTTCTTCTGTTGTAGCTGATATTACAAGTTGGAGGGTCTTCCCTGTTGTTTATTCATACCCAGTCGTTCTTATGGCTGAGAGTATATTGCTTGATAAGTAGCCGTCCAAGTGTAGAGGACCCGTGGGTGCTGCGAATCAGTTTTGGAGATTGCATTGAGGCTGCAAACACACTTGGTATCACATAGAACAGGGACGACCAGGTCTGGACATTAATAGTGTGGTTGGCTGTTGTTTTAAGGGAGCCGACTAGGGTTTTGGAACCATCCCAGAGCTGCCGTACGAATTGGAACATATATTTCTGAGTATGATGGAGATAGACTGGATCTGCAGACCGTATTGGTGGCTGTAGTTGCTAGCAGGGGAGCCGTCACGGTCTGCACTGAGTTGGACAGCAGTTGGGTACGCTATTTAGCATGTGTGTATTGCATTTTGCATCATTATTGAATCAGAACTTTGTATCAGCTATAAATACGAAATTGGTTTACATAATGCTGTTATAGATTATTGATTTATAATAGAATGTATGGTTTCAGTTACTATCATTGTGCAAGTATTGTTGTGTGTTGTTCTTCCATTGAATGAAATTAAATTATGTAGCAAACAACATCAACCCATTACATCAGCCATATTGAAACACATCAGAAACTCAGTATTAGGGTGCAAGCAAACTGTTTGACAAAATTACAGACATTGCAAAAACAAAAAAAATTAATGAAAGAAAGGAGAAAGGGGCAGACCGTTACATAGACATATGCGAAAAATTTAAACCAGTTTTCAAGTATATGGAAGGAGATACTACAGAGGATGAAGAGGAAGTGGAGGTTAAGAGCATATCTAACTTAATGTAAAGGGGAATCAACATATATTGCAGTTTTTTAAGGTAAGGGTCACAATTGTAGATATCTAGTAGTAGTGGTGGAGATGGAGAAGATGATGACATTTATGAATACGGTGATTGGGAAGCATTGATGATGATGGAGATGTCAAAAAGGTGAGTAGAAACAAATGCTCCTTGAGGGCTTATACTCTTTAAGGAATAATTCTTCTTTTTTATCCTTTGAATCTTGGCTTGGTGCATACTTTTAATTTGATTGAAATCGTGAACTTTTTTTCTTCATCTTCTTCATCTCCTTCTGTCTCCTAAGATTCCTAGATGATTATTTGCAGCTTCTCATGTTGCAGATAAGACTAATTGGTTGATCAAGAGGTACAATAAATTCCTCATGAATGTTGTTTCAAAGATCTTCTTCACAAGATTTAAAATGGCCAATCAATCATCACTTCCCATCATTATTTTCACGATCCCACTTTATCAACTATTAGAGATATTTACTTCAAAGATAATAATGTGACTCGACATCTATTTATATCGATCCTTTCATTCTGATCAATGATAACATCAATGACTCCTTTTTAGGCTCAAGTCTCATATTCAATAAGACTTATCTCTGATCTCTCCAATACTCCTTAGCTTATACTCTTTGGGGATCTTGCTCCCTTTGCTTCGCTAGTTATATAATGGTTTCTTGATCACATCTGTTAGTGATCCGCGGTTGTATTGTTGTTTTTGTTCCTTCCCACTTTTGGGCTTCTCTAAGATTTTCTCTTCTTAGAACTTTCTATCGTAAACTAACATACTTTGGAGTCCCATTGACCTACTTTCGGTCATTTGTGGACCTCCCCCCCCNTGTGGGCCCCCCCCCCCCCCCCCTCTCTCTCTCTCTATTTTTGCACGAGGAAGAAGGGAACGATTCATGTTATATGCTTGATGTAGTAATAGTTGGCAAAGCATTCTTCCATTTTGCATCTAAACACATACAAGAACAAATGACCACATAAGAAATAACAAGGACCTATATCCTAGTAGTTCTTCATTAGATCCATCTTTGATTTTCAAATAATTCATCTTTGTGGAATGTATCAATAAATTAATGATCCACCCTTTCTATTAAGTACTTGGAGGTAGAGGGGTACTCAACCCCTTATCTATCTTTTTAACTTGATCTCCTCTCCCATTGAGTGCACCCTTTGCCTTTTGGGGCTATGGGAACATCGACTTTGCCTTTGAACTTGTTAACTTATATATATATATATATATGAGTTGCCGAATTGGGAATGCGAACGGGTACGGGCACGTGGGTACGACAAAAATGTTTTTGGGGTGTTGGGTAAGTTTTTGGTACGTTCATACAAATATACATACTTACACACACACACACACGTATAGATATGCAGCTAAAAATATAATTAAGTTTAGAATGCCATATACCAATACATATACTAAACAAAACCATTACAAATTTCATATTTTGAAACATATCATTGTAATTTAAATTCAGGTTTGAGTATCAAAAAGATCAAGCTAGAATCTCATGATAGATAAGTTTAGAGTTCGTTAATTAGTAGTGTAGGCCTTAAAAATATCTAAAAGATCAAACTAGAATCACTAAGCATTTTGGCATTTAAAAAAACTAATCCCAGATGTGTACCCACAAGAGATCCATTTCAGAATCCGAGTCCGGTATGTTTTGTACCCGAACTCGCCTGAAAAAGTCCCACAATTCAGTAACTTATATATATATATATATATATATATATANAATATATATATATATATATATATATATATATATATATATATATATATATATATATATTCCATCCCAACAACATTAAAGTGGAATAACATATTCAAGGCATAACCTGCATGAACAACCCAAACTTGGGTGTATCTGTGCCATAGATCAACTTAGAAAACTATAAGAACTAACTAGAAGAACACAAGAAAATTTGTAGTTCAACATTCTATAGCAACAAGAAGTAAAGGTAAACACTATCCTTATGACCTCTTTGCTTCAAAGCACTTCTCAGTAAACCAATTTGCCAGTTCTCATAAGTCTATTGTACATCCCCCTACTAGATACTGGAGGGATTTTAACTTTTGCATTGAAGACCTTGGTTGCAGCTTTCAGTAGTCCATGAAAATTTATACCATGTGTAAGAACCCCTATGGTTCTAACTCTTACAAAACACTGGATTTCTAAAACAATGATAGATATTGTTTTAAAATTTGAATGTTTGACATTTTGTCAAACACTTAGCATGCAAGTTCTGATACCACTGTAAGAACCCCTGTGAGTCCTAGCTCTTTTTTCTTCCGTTATGATTCAATGGTATTTCGTTAAACAGTTAGTATGCAAGGTATAATGTGAAATTTCTCCGAGTTCTTGAATCACAAAACACCATACAAATTTCAAGTGCTATGCATAGAAATTCTGTCAACATTTATACAGTCATAACATGTTGAAGCCACCACTTATACCACAAAGACAATTCGTCAAACACTTGGCATGAAACTAATATGATGATTATGAGCAATTTAGATATGAGATTACAACAAACCTTTTGTGTGTATTCTTATTCCTCCACAATTAATTCAAACAATTTATAATGACAAATTCATTTCAGTGTACCTTGGGGACGCGTCCCCCCAAAATCCCCAACATCCCCAAGACGAGGACGCACCGGGGACGGGGGGACGTCGTTCCCGCATTTCCGGTGGTGCCACCCATCCGCCGCCATTTTGTTGGGGACGCAAAAGAGTCCCCCGAAGAGACCTCCTTCACTACATTTTGGGCCTTGGCATTTTGATTTTGTAGCTTGTACTTGTTTTGATATTCATATCATGCTACACGATGTAATCATTTGATCTTTATGATTAGATAATGATACTCAATTCTCATAATTTTGATATATCATATCTATTATAAATTTATATAATAGAAGTTTAGAACTCTTCCATTTGCTGATTCGACTATTTATAATTCTATTGTTCAAACTTCAATGCAATGTTCAAGTATTTATTTTTAGTAATTGTAGTTCACTATTTTACAGTTACTGACAATTGTTTTACATCTTTATGTCTTATATTGTTATACATATTTTCATAACTAGCATTTTAAGTACCACATGTATAGTATATACACCCCCCCGGTCCCCCGCCGCCGTCCCCCCGCCGTCCCCAAATTGAGGCCCCTCTGTCTCCCCGTCCCGACGTCCCCCAGGGTGGTGTAACTATGATTCATTTATATTAGCATTTGTTGAAATTAAATATGGAACCTGGAAATAATTCGATCCAATTAGGCACAATTGTGGCCTCTGATTGAAGCCACCAATGGCACAATTCACTGGTCTTAGAGCAACCAATTCAAAGTGCAGGAAACTTAGAGAATTTCCAATTCTCCGGGCTATGAAATCTCAAAACCCTTGGCACAAATTCAGTCACCAAATTCACAAAGAAAATGCATAGTCAGATAAGATTGATTTCTCCCGTTGAAGGTATATATAAACTCCAAATACAAATTGAGCCTGAAGCTTCAAGCTTACACCTCGTATAACTTATCATATGAGCTTTGTTGCAAGTTTGAAATATAATGTTTTATTATATTTCCCTCTATTCCTTCTCAACCCAATTCGACTTGTAGCTTTAAGCTCACACTTCACATCGCTTTAAACTCCATATGCATTTCAAAGTTTGAATTATAATAAATTATTATAATTTCCTCCAAAACATTTGTGCCAAGACACTAAATCGGTGAAAATCCTCTGCTCAACGGGTCCTCTCGGTTTCTAGTCTCAAAACGACAAGAATTTTCTGCGCAAGATCAAGACCTCAAACAAAATGGATTCACAAACATATTGATGTCCTCCAATCACATGGGATTCGCGTCCAGCAAGTCGAAGATCCATCTGCAAATAAATTGAAATCCACAACCAGACGTTAATGCATACGCATCGGGGAATACAAAACAAAAGAATCTACCAGTGACCCTCATTTGCGCCCCAACGCAATGTCAAGGAAGTCGGGAATTCTCTTCCGACAAGGAAATGCATGAGGACTCAAAAATGCGCCCAAGCGCAAAACGCATACAACCAAAGAAGAAAGAGAATCCGCAAATAAAGGGAAAATTCATTAATGATGCCAAGATGCATTATGACGCAAGTCAACGGAGTCAAAGGAATTTACAGAGGAATAGAAAATCCGCCAACACTTCCAATTTTCGCTCCAGATTGCGTCCGAGCGCATTTCCTCCTAAGTCAGGGAATTTTCCAAAGTGGAGGAAATCCAACACATCCTTCAAAGTGCGCTCCAACACGAAATGCAATGAATGAAGGTTTAGAAGGAAATGTCACCCGTGGAAGCCCAAACGCGCTCAAGCGCAATTTTCACTTGGTCAGGGAATGTCTACAATGAGAATGAATACATGGTGTTGTGTAATATGCGCTCCCAACACATCTTTGACTAAGTCATGGAATATCTCTAACTTTAGAAAATTCATCAATGATGCCTCAAATGCGCTGAGCACCAAAAAACGTCCATACAGAAGGAATGCAAAATCTGCAATTGTCCATGGATGATAAGGAAACGATTCCAGCACAGTTTGGTCCCAGTCACCGAAAGATACACAAAAGATTTTTCACAGTGGACCCTATTGTGCCCGAGTGCATTCTCATATGAATGAAGGAATGTGGTAAAAAACTGAAAATCCACTCGAAGCTCTAAATTACGCCCGAGCGTGATCTCACCTGAATCAAGGAACATTGAAAATATAATAGTCCGTTAGGGAGACCATACTGCGCTCCAGCGTGAGTTTCCCTGGGTCAGGGAATTTGCGAAAATGAAGATCCATCATGAAGACCCATTTGCGCCTGAGCACAATTCACACTCAGTCATGGAATATTGAATAAAAAAGAAATGTCCTTTGAAAGACTTCATTCGCACCCAAGTGCGTTTTACGTGGAGTCAAGGAGTTTTGACAAATGAGAAATCCACCATAAATGGCAATATGCGCTCATAGCATCAAGTGATGTTTGTAAAGGAAAGCGGTTGAAAATCCTTTACTCAGGGCAATATGTGCTCACTAAAAATTCGATGTATTAAAGCCTTCAAATCTTTTACTTTAATATATTTGCGCTCATGACACGATTTTAATAAAGTCAACGGAAGGTTAAGTATTAAAGTCCTTTTTTGAGTAACCGCCCTTTGAGCATGGATCACAAATGACTTAGGAAAGTCTTGAAATTAAAAGTCCTTCACTTTTATTAGCTCAAAAGGATATGTTACAGCGACGTGTACTTTGGTGGGAAATATTAAAATTCTTCACTTAACGATATAAATGTCTCACAGGTAAAGGGAGCTCGACGAAATATATAAGTGGTGGGAAATATCAAAGTTTTGGGAAATGTTAAAATATAAATTCCCCTTGTGTCCTATGCATGTTTGTGAATGTTTTGAATAGTAACTAATGATGGAGGTGGTCATGACATGATGGGAATTATGTGAAAGCTGAAAGTAATGGATATTGAAAATTCATTAAAAGGTAGATCCAAGTTGAAAATTTGAAATAAGTCAAATTTTTGAATAAAATTGAAATTAATTAAATATTAAATTTTATATTTAATATTTTAACTTTCGAAGGTTGAAAAATCAAGAAGCGATTAGGATTTGGAAAATGGCAAAATGAAAGACAAACTGTTCCAACCCATTCAAGAATGTGCCCATCGACAAAACACAATGATGAAAGATTTCAGAGAGTTCAAGAAGAATTGTGAAGCTTTGAAGGAAAGCGTGTGGATTTTAGAGAGAAGATATGAAAGATTTCTTTTATATGATTCTTATGTCGATTATTTGATTTTTGCAGGAGGAGAAATTTCAATTCCAGATGATCAGGGAGGACATTCAAGTTCGATTGTTCCAGTTCGAGTCTTGAAAGCATTCAGGGTATTCAAGGTTCGAGGCTTCACAAATCAAAGTTCAATCCGAAATTCCACGACTAGGGCGGCGACAATTCTATGTGAAGAAACTCTAGAATGATATAATCATCAAACAAAGGATTCCGATCCATAAATTTCCAAGCAGGTACATGGATGAATGAAAATATTCAAGTAGAGATAGTTTCAAAAGGAGTATTCAAGGTTGGATATGGGTTACGAAATGATGTAGTTAGAAAAGGCTCAAGCTTACGTGGCATCTAGTCATCTCCACCGGCTAGTCAAGAATCTTCAAGTCAAAAGTCAGCGCATGTAAGGAAGGGAATCAAGATCAATCCATTCAAGGTAAAAAAATGCATTTAATGCATAATGGCCATTCATGTTGCCCCACTCTCCTGTTGAATGGGCATGTAGTGGGCATTTATTACCCACTATGGTGGAGATTCTCCTGCTGATTGGTCCTCATAGTTATGCTCATAAATGTAGATTCCTCTTCTTTGCCCTAACCCTAATTAGGGCCGAGGTGGCAAAATCTGGGCCATCAATTATTGTTTTGATCCAGGCCACCCATTGTATTCGAGGACCTATATAAAGGCCTCACTTCCCATTTGTAAGAAGTGGATTTTGAGATTGTTGCTAAAGGGCTACTGAGACAATAAAATTTTCATTGAAGTTTGGTGATTATTTGATGTGTCTTGGTGCTTGCTTGGTTTCATAATTCCCTCATTTAGTTTAGATTTGTTGGATAAAAGTTAGATGAAGT